>MU767293.1:135601-153702 GCA_026770625.1 Nicotiana glauca | reverse complement strand
AACTATTTTTATATAAATTAGAGAGAGTTTGAGAGAGGAGAGTTCAAAGGCGGCATATCTGATATAATAGATTAGGGTTGGGGTATGGAAATTAAAAAGGAAAGAACAGATCATGGACGTTGATCAGAATGATCAATGGCCAAGATTAAAAGAGGAAACGGGCTGGTCTGAAAATGGGTTGTGGGTTTGGGTTGGAATTTGCGATTGGGCCGTTTGATTAGGGGTGGAATTGAGGGGTTAAATTGAGGCTACAATTGCAATTGGGAATGACTATGTATTAAATAACAAATTTCTCCCTTTAATTTATATAAAAATAGTTAAAATAATTTTAAAAACAAATTAAAAGCACTGAACTAATTAATAATATATAAACATTAATCTAAAAGTACGGGGAATAATTTTATAATTGTGAAATGCCATTAATCACAATATAGGCTATGATTGTAACTTTATGTGATTTTAGTTTAAAAATACCAAATAAATTTGTAAACATATGCAAAAATCACCCTTATTATATTTTGGTGTAAATATGAGGATGGAAATAAATTATTCACAAGAAATGCTAATTTTAAGAATAATTATGGATTTTGTACTGCTAAAATAGATAATAAATCGATTTTGCAAATCTTAGAAAATTAGGGAAAAATACCAAAACTCTTGGGCATGCTTATGTATGCACACACATACTATTTTAAGAATATTTTGAGTATATAAAAATACATAGGAAAAAATGGGTATCAACAGCGACCAGTTCTGGAATTCTTCCCAAGTATATCCATACCCTAACCCGAAAGTGGTGCCATGCTTCTTTAGTTTGATAGGATTAGTGATCCCCTTTAGGTTTTTGCCAAGCCCTTGACCAGGTTCATACCCACTCAAATTCAATATACTCTCTATCTTGTTTTCCTACCACTTATCTTTATCCACGGCGTTGCCTCGCTCGATTTGGTGGTAGGTTTCTCCTCCTAGCTTCCTTCTCTCTTCAATTGCTGGGATTGTCACACCTCCTTTTTTACACACCTACCCCGAAGGATAATATATAAGGGAGTTTTCCCATTTAAAGTGACATTATTCAAATTGGGATTATTTATTTATTTTTAGAGTCGCCACTTGGGATAAGATTGGTTTTTGGTGTCCCAAGTTACCGGTATAATTTAATCCCAAATCGAGGAAAATTGTTGACTTCCAAATTGGAGTCTGCGAACCAGAAATTCTGTGTAAGGAATTCTGTTGACCCGAGGGAAGGTGTTAGGCACCCCCGGATTCCGTGGTTCTAGAACAGTCACTTAAATTATTATAAATGGCTAAAAATCTAATTTTTACATGATCCAACCTATAGTGCCATTTTATAATTATTTACCGCTTTTAAACTATTTTTACGAAAGTGAACGTCGTTTAAAAACGTGTTTTTGGATCACGTCATATGAAATGCACCCGTATCCTCGACACATTCTTATTCAACGGTTTTGAATTTGGAATTGGGTTGCATGAAATGCACACCCATATTTAGGAAGGTTAGATTATTAAAAACGCGCCTAAAGTAACTAACGTCTTTTTAACTTTATGGGAGGCCGTGAAATTCGCTAAACGGTACGCCCCAAGTTCTAAATATTTTTAATCAAGTACTTAATGAGGGCCCGGCAATTGTATATTTTGTTTGGCGAGGCTCGTCCCATTTTATTATTTGAGGGTCAACCTAAAGCAAACTAAGATTTTCTATTTATTATTTGTCTCTAAAAGGCCAATTTATTCACATGTATAAATCTGGGCCTCGAATTCAAGTCCGAATTCAAACAAAAGGGAAGACCCTTTTAGTTTGAACCCGCTACCTAATTCGAAACCCAATTTTATACTTGCAAAATTAATCCCCTTATCCTTATATAATCTTGTTTAAAGAGTTTTGACCCATAGCAATTTTTATTTTTTGGGCTTTAAAGATGTGGCCCAGTGCAATTCAAGGGCTAAACGCAGGTTTACGTTGGCCCAAAGCAGACCCCCTGCACGTCCAATTTTATCCATTACACAATGGTATTGTAAATTAATTATCACTAATTGCTGAAGGAAAAACAAGTATTTGTAATTAACTTTCACCAATCACGGACAGTCCCTGATTTTAACAATCGAATCCAAGTTTAAATTCCAACCTAATTGCGATTCAAACGGGCACACATTATCACGCTCATTTGCCAAATTCATTATAGTTGTAAGAGGAAACTAACTCAATTTTTATGTCCGTAATCATAACCATTCTGATCAACTACACAAATTCCAATTACAATATACTAATAGCACAAAGTTAAACCAAACTCAGACTGCCCAAATTCAAACTAAGATATCATACTGAAATATTAAAACCATTAAACCCAATTTTAAACCGCTGGAAGTAAGCTTTCCTAGATCACCTCATATTATACTAGTAAAGTCCAAACTAAGCTGCCGATTACAAATTCAGATATTCACAAGAACTAATTCAACAGTTGATGTATCTAAAACAGTCCAGGATTATTACAACGTTTTAGTGATAACAAACAAGCAATTAAATCACAAGATATTATCTAAAATATGCCGGATCTAGCAGAACTTCAAATACATAGCAAGAGGATCATCTTTAATTCATTTCAGGTTCCAATCGTATGAAGCTACAGCCATAAAGTCTCAAGTCATGTACCTGGATAACGGAAATATGAGAAGAAAAGAGGTCAGTTATTGTAGTAACTTCGAACAACAACAACAACAACAACTCAACAGTGAATCAGCAACTCAAACACCAATTTCAACCCCCAACACAATACTAGACAATATCCAGCAACTTACTACCAATCAGCAGAACAAAATTGACTCAAATATACCAATATCAACTTGAAATGCAACGAGAAACCTTAGAAGAACCTCAATCATTGAGAGATAGAAGTGCTGAAACCATTTCTTCAATGGAATAGTAAAACTTCGAGTTTTGGTGCTTTTTACTTGGTTTTTCTGGAAATTTTTGTCTAAATTGTGACTGCTATGATTGTAACATTTAGATCTGAAGCTCTTTAATTTTGAACTTCAAATTTGAAATTTCAGGCTTGAAAACAAGGATTTTAAGGTGAAATTAGAGGCTGGAAGGTTTTTGGGATTTTTAGAGATCTAAACCTGTTAGTGAAGGTACTAAGGTTGCCTTTTATAGGCCATAATAGGGTAGACAATTCTGAAAGCTTTCACACAATTTTCCCTCTTTTAATTTTCAGAAAATGACTATTAGACCCTAACTTTGTGACTTGTAACCCAAGTTACTGCTCTAAGTTTGCTAAAATCTACACTAAAGTCCTATTCTAGAAGGCCCTAGGGTGTTCTTTTCACTATACAATACCTATACTACACTTACCTTAGTTTTGAATTTACCATTCTTAACAAAAATACCCTTTTCTATGCCCAAACTACCCCTGCAAACTTCCTGAAACAACTGACCCAAACCCAAACAACCCCTTTTTACCTTAGTTAAAACTATCAACTATAGTTGAATTTAGTGGGTCTAAATCAGCTATATCCAAATCCTGGCTTAAAATTGAACCTAATCAGTACTAATTACCACTAACATTGACTTAACAAACTAATAATAACATTAAAACTAAAACAAAATTATGAGCTGAAATCAAACTAAATCCAAGTCAAATCCAAGGAAACAAAAACAGATAGAAATCAATAAGAACAAACTAAAATCCTAGTTAACAAATTAGAAGCAATTAAAACCTATACTACTGAACTAAAAATCCCTATCAAGTATATTTGAACTAAACTAGTTACCAAAACAGGATTAGTTTCTAAATCAATTTACAAGAGCATAATAAAGTGGGAAATTGTGTTTCATGCATTAAACCCTAATCTGACTAAGTAACAGGGAATCTAATTAAACTAACAATCAATTGAACCAATTAAAACACTATTTGAACATTTAAGCTAATAGAAAAAATGAAAATTAAATCAGAATTAACCAAATTAACAAAGATAAAAAATGTCACAAAATCTAGAACAAGACACTTAACAACACAACACAAATTAAACCAAAAAAAAATTCATGAGAATCAAAGAGAGAAAAATAAAAAAAATGAGAAGACTTACGAATTTAACTTCAAACTCGACTGACCTCCAAATTTGGCTTCGAGTTAATGTTGCATGTTTATTTCATCTGAAATAAACATGTAACATCAACTTAAAACCAATCAAGCCTTCGAATCTCCAAAACAACCTCGATTTCAAAAAACCCTAGATGTGAAATTGGAGCTTAACCGGTGAGATTCGAGAGCTTTTGGCTTGGGTTTCAGGTTGAGGAAATTCAGGGGATTATGGGGTGTGATTTTGGGTGGGTTTGGACACTTTAGCATTTTGGCCGGATTTTTGAATTAAGATTCGAAGAATCTGGTGATGATTCGAGGGAAGGTGACCAAGGATTTGAGGTGAGGGTAGTGAGGCGGTCTTGGGATGTTATTTTAGGGTCGATTGGAGGCGGCGCCGCCGTACACGGCGTAGGCGGCGCTAGGGTTTTGGATATTTGACGGGTTTGGAGGGGATTTGAGAAAAACAGAGCTTGGATTTGGCAGGGGGGGAAGGAGAACACATGGGTGTATTTTTGGTGGCCTTTGGACCATCGCCGCTGGCGGAGGCGATTTCCGGCCGGTGGATTACGGCGGGGGACGACGGAATTAGGGTTCATGTATTAGGGGTGTGAGAGACGACGATTTAGGGGGTGGTGGCTATTTTGACATATAAATATTCGAAACCTCTTTAGTTCCGGACCGTTGGATTGATGAGATCTAACGACCGTGATTAAAAAATAGTGAAACGGGGTCGTTTAGTCATTAAATGGGTCTGGACCGGGTTAGTAAAAGTGGGATGGTTCAGGGGTTGGACGGGGATCAGGGTTAATTTTGGGCTGGGATTTATTTACATTGTTAGCCCAAATACTTATTACTAAATAAGCCCGTTTTTGTTCCTTTTATACTAGTTTTTATTATTTTTCTCTTTTTCTATTTTTTTGTTTGGTTTTTGTTTAATACAAAAATTAAAAATAATGACCTGATTTAATTCTACAACTACACTAATTAATTTTCAATAATTAACCAACTCCTAATTTCGAACAAAACTAAAACCAATTTGAGAAGTAAAAGTAAAAAGTGCAAAAAGAACCATTTTTGTTATTTTCTTCTATTTTTGTAATGTTAATTAATTAATAGAATTAAAAATATAAAATTGGGTCCTAAATGCAAATATGTTTTTTTTGTATTTTTTATGAATTATATCTAACTAAAAAAGCACAAAAAATGCAGACAAACAAAAATTCATGCAATTAATTTCCTAAAAATTCAAGTAATAAAAGAGAAATTCTAATTCTAATGAGTTTATAGGAGTAAATTAAGCATGGCAAAAATCATGTGCTCACAGCTGCCCCTCTTTGCTCGAAGACACGAAGGGTTTTCGAGCAAAGACAAATGAGCACCGTGAAGGATTTTTGCCTACTTAGCACTCTATGATAAGCATTTGGAAAATCGTTTCACCGAACCCTGCTTCAAAGGTTGCCTACATATCCTTGGCTATAAAGAATCAGGTCAGTGTAGTTCTGGAAGGTTTGGTAACTGGAACTACCAGGAGCTGTGATTTCACTGCTGTTGCTGCTGCTACTGCTTGCTGACCTCCTTATTACACCAAAAGGAAAATCAAAGCTAAGCTAGCTATGCCTATCAACTATGAGTTACAAGATTCCTATCTATAATTCTCTTGAAACTTGATCTTGAGTCTTAGCTGATTTTGCTATGGGCTTCGATCTGAATTTTGATGCTCGCAAGCTGTAGGTGTTTGTTTCTTTCTGCGGTATTGGGTCAAAGTAGACTTAGCAGAGCTTGTGACTTCAATCAGAATTCGAGCAATCCGCACCCTTGCTTACTTCGCATTTGAGTTCATTTCCTTTTGTTCTTTTCTTCTTTTCTTAATTCTGAATTGAGACTCATTCCATTGGTCATCTCGCACCTTGTGTCTTGAGACCAACCTGCTTAAGATACCAAAACAAACAAACGAACGAAATTTTCTGCCCCAGTTTTCATTAGGAAAATTTCGTGAGTTAGTTGTGACACATATCTAAGCAATTAAATCAGGATTGTGTATCTCTGTGAATGAATCCAGGTTATACTAGAAGATGACCGAGTTATGCCAGAAATAGAAAAGGGTCTCGGGTTAGGCCGGGACTTGGGAAGAAATAGCTCCTCGGGTTATGCAGGGAGATCCTCGGGTTATGCCGGGATTAGGAAAGAAAAAGCTCCTTGGGTTATGCCAGGGAGATCCACGGGTTATGCCGGGATTCGGAAAGAAAATGCTCCTTGGGTTATGCCAGGGAGGTCCACGGATTATGCCGAGATTTGGAAACAAAATGCTCCTTGGGTTATGCCTGGGAGATCCACGGGTTATGCCGGGATTTGGAAAAAAATGCTCCTTGGGTTATGCCAGGTAGATCCACAGGTTATGCTGGGATTTGGAATGAAAAAGCTCCTTGGGCTATGCCAGGGAGATCCTCGGTTTTTGCCTGGATTTGGAAAGAAAACGCTCCTTGGGTTATGCTAGGGAGGTCCACGGGTTATGCCGGGATTTGGAAAGAAAACGCTCCTTGGGTTATGCCAGGAAGATCCACGGGTTATGCCGGGATTTGGAAAGAAAATTCTCCTTGGGTTATGCCAGGGAGGTCCACGGGTTACGCCGGGATTTGGAAAGAAAACGCTCCTTGGGTTATGCCAGGGAGATCCATGGGTTATGCCAGGGAGATCCATGGGTTATGCCGGGATTTGAAAAGAAAACGCTCCTTGGGTTATGCCAGGGAGATCCACGGGTTATGCCGGTATTTGGAAAGAAAAAGCTCCTTGGGTTATGCCAGGGAGATCCTCGGTTTTTGCCGGGATTTGGAAAGAAAATGCTCCTTGGGTTATGCCAAGGAGGTCCATGGGTTATGCCGGGATTTGGAAAGAAAAATCTCCTTGGGTTATGCCAGGGAGATCCTCGGTTTTTGCTGAGAGTTGGAAAGAAAATGCTCCTTGGGTTATGCCAGGGAGGTCCACGGGTTATGCCGGGATTTGGAAAGAAAACTCTCCTTGGGTTATTCTAGGGAGATCCACGGGTTATGTCAGGATTTGGAAAGAAAACGCTCCTCGGGTTATGCCAGGGAGATCCTCGATTTTTGGCCAGGATTTGGAAAGAAAAGTCTCCTGTGCTACCATGATGTTTTTTCTTTTGCGGATTTCATTTTAATTTCTTTTCTTCTACTCTCTCTTTTTTTCCTCTTATTTTTACATGATTTCCTTTTATTTAGCAAAACGCATGAAAGAATTTTGGGGAAACTTCCTTTTTGGTTGTTTTCCTGTTGCATAGCTGTTTTAGCGCTTGTGCATTTCATTTATTTTTGGGTTGCACCTGCTTCTTGCACGGTTGATCTGAATAAGACCTATTTTCAACATAGAACAATTTGTTAGTTTGAAACGGTTATTGGTTTTGTGGCCTTGATCATCCCAATTGCTTGATCCCGGCCCCTTTTATGTTGAGTACTCTGCTGCTTGTTGGCCTTGAGGGTGAATCTCTTTTCAAACCGACCGAGTTTAACTCTCAGGGTTTCATTATGACTTGCCCGTGTGGGCTCTGTCCTTTTCACTTTACTTCGCCTTTGCCTTTGATTTTATTTCTTTTCCAATGTCTTTGCTTCGAAAGCATCAACCACCATAGTCAATCGGGATTGGACTGACGCACCCGCTGAGGCTAGGTATTTTCTCCGTCTTCTGCCAGGCGGAGCTCTATAAAAACAATCCTGCCACCTTTTTTTTGTAGCAATTCTTGAATCAGTGTTAAACCGAAAGGGATTCAAGAAATAAGTATACAAAAGGCAAACAGAGTTTAGAGAAAAGCGTCCCTTTCGGGGGAAAAGAAGGACTTATCTGGGGTGCATGCTGGCTTCAAATGAACATGACATGCTTCTTGGACTGGACGCCCGACCCACACAAACTTTCCAGCTTCTTGTGAACCCATTGATCCGCATTTCAAAACCTGGGAACCTTGCCAGGAATCTTTTAGTGATGAGATGTCTTATTTTCGGCTGACAGCGCCCTTTGTGGGTTTTCGCCAATCGACCTCTCCCATTTCTCTTCTCACCGTCTCCCGATAGTGCTCTTTGCGAGTTTTCACTATACGGACTCTCTCATTTTCATTTTTCTCTACTCACCATCGCCTTATGGTGCCCGAAGGTTTTCACCGATAAGACTCTCTCATTTTATTTGTCTCATTTGAATTGTATCAGATTCCCACAATGATGTTTTTCACTTCCCTGCTTTTGCCAATTGATCGAAAGGACTTGGATAAGGTCTTTGGATAAAAAGGATTTTGGGCGGAAGTACAACTTTGGAACCTTTTCAGCGGATTCATGGCCGAACCATCATATATCTGCCCCAGTTTCAACTTTTGAAGAAATTGGGATTTTTGTTTTGGTGTGACTGAACCTCAGGGAGAGGGTGCCTACATATCCTTTCTGAATCAAGTCAAACGTAGTTCAGGCAGATAATGTTTTTTGTTTTTGTTGTTTTTTTTTTGTTTTGTTTCGTTTTTATTTTTGTTTTTATTTTTGTTTTTCTTTCTTTTCTTTTCTTTTCTTTTTTTCTTTTTTTTTCTTTTTCTTTTCTTTCCTTTTTGTACTTCCGGGTTCCAAAGAGGGTAATCAAAGAAATATAGCCGACTCAAAGGGTTTACGAAGGATTGATAGTGTTTGCGGTAGCGGGAAGGAAAGCCTTCGTCATCTCAATTGCACAAAAAAAATCCATCATCCCAGGAGGTCTAGACATAGTACCTTTTTACTGCATCCGCATTGACTGCTGTTTCAGGATCATTTTCTTCAATATCTTCTAGATACACTGCTCCTTTTGGAAAAAAGTTTCGGATTATGTACGGACCTTTCCAATTGGGAGCAAACTTTTCTTTTGCTTCCTGGTGATGAGGGAGAATGCGTCTGAGCACGAGCTATCCCACTTCGAAGTTCCTGGGATGTACTTTCTTGTTATAGGCGCAGGCCATTCTTTGTTGGTTTAACAGCCCGTGGCACACTGCAGCCATCCATTTTTCATCAATTAGTGACAACTGCTCTAGCTGGGTTTGAACCCATTCACTGTCCTCAATTTCTGCTGCAAAGATTATACGAAGCAAAGGGATTTCTACTTCTGCAGGTATGACTGCTTCAGTTCCGTAAACCAACAAGTATGGGGTGGCTCCGATTGACGTACGCACTGTGGTGCGATACCCGAGTAATGCAAAAGGCAGCTTTTCATGCCATTGCCTGGAGTTTTGAATCATCTTTCTCAAAATCTTCTTGATGTTCTTATTCGCTGCTTCAACGGCACCATTGGCTTTTGGCCGATAAGGGGTAGAGTTTATGTGCGTTATTTTGAATTTTTCGCATACCTCTCCCATCAGACGACTATTCAAGTTTGCAGCATTATCGGTAATGATAGTTGCAGGAATACCAAAGTGACAAATGAGAATGGAATGCACAAAATCTACCACAACTTTCTTGGTGACCGACTTGAGAGTGATGGTCTCAACCCATTTTGTGAAGTAATCGATTGCAACCAATATGAATCTATGCCCATTTGAAGCTTTCGGCTCGATTGGCCCAATGACGTCCATACCCAGGCAATAAACGGCCAAGGTGCTGACATCGGATGAAGCTCCGTTGGAGGTGCATGAATCGAATCACCGTGCTCCTGGCATTGATGACATTTTCGAACAAATCTGAAGCAATCCTTCTCCATGGTTATCCAATAATATCCCGCTCGCAGGATTTTCTTTGCCAAAACATATCCGTTCATATAGGGTCCACACACCCCTACGTGCACCTCATGCATAATTCTTCCGGCTTCTTCGGCATCAACGAATCTTAGCAAGTTGAGGTCCGGAGTCCTTTTATACAAAACATCACCGCTTAAGAAAAAACCACTCGCATGTCGTCTAATGGTTCTCTTCTGATCCCCAGTGGCTTTCTCGGGGTATTCTTGTGTTTTTAGAAATCTTTTGATATCATGATACCAGGGCTGGATGCTAGGTTCCACCTCGATTATATTACAATAACCGTGCCTTTCTTTGATTTGAATTTCCAGGGGATCAATATGAGCATTACATGGGTAAGGCAGCATTATAGCTAAAGTGGCGAGTGCGTCAGCTAGTTCATTATGGCATCGAGGAATGTACCTGAACTCTATTGACTTGAAGCGTTTAGTGAGATCTTCCACATGTTGCCGGTACAGGATGAGCTTAACGTCTCGAGTCTCCCACTCTCCTTGTGCTTGCTGGATAACCAAATCGGAGTCCCCCATGATCAATAAGTCTTCAACATCCTGATCAATTTCCATATTCATGCCCATGATGCAGGCTTCATATTTAGCTGTATTGTTTGTGCAGAAGAATCGGAGCCTAGGTTTAGCTTGATAGTGCTGACCATTGGGTGATATCAAGATTGCCCCAATGCCTACACCTCTTGCGTTTACCGCTCCGTCAAAGAACATTTTCCAAGCACGAGTGTCTTCAGAGATAGCTTCTACTGAATTAACTTCTTCATCTGGGAAGTATGTGCTCAATGGTTGGTATTCCTTATCAACCGAGTTTTCCGCTAAATAATCTGCCAACGCCTGGGCTTTCATTGCTGTACGAGTGACATAGACTATGTCAAATTCAATGAGCAGGATTTGCCATTTTTCCAGTCTCACAGTGGGCATCGGCTTCTGGAATATGTATTTCAAAGGATCCAACCTGGTTATGAGGTAGGTAGTGCGGGCTTGCAGATAGTGCCTCAACTTCTGAGTGACCCATGTCAGAGCACAACATGTTCTCTCCAACAAAGTATACTTGGCCTCGTAGCTGGTGAACTTTTTACTCAGATAGTAAATTTCCTGCTCTTTCTTCTCGGTTACATCATGTTGCCCCAAAACGCAACCAAACGAATTTTCCAACACCATCAGATACAAGAAGAGAGGTCGCCCTGGCTCAGGTGGGACAAACACCGGAGGATTTGACAGATATTCCTTGATCTTGTTGAAGGCCTCTTGACATTCGGATGTCCATTTGATTACTGCATCTTTCTTCAAAAGTTTGAATATGGGCTCACACGTGGTAGTCAGTTGAGCAATGAACTGACTAATATAGTTTAGCCTGCCCAGTAAACTCATCACGTCTTTCTTAGTTTTTGAAGAGGGTAGATCTCGAATAGCTTTTATCTTGGTTGGATCTAACTCGATCCTTCTTCTACTGACTATGAAACCCAGGAGCTTGCCTGATGGGACTTCGAAGGCACATTTGGCCGGATTCAACTTCAAATCATACTTGCGCAGCCGTTCAAAGAACTTTCTCAAATCTCGAACGTGGTCACTATGAGTTCGGGACTTGATGATTACATCATCCACATACACCTCTATCTCTTGGTGCATCATGTTATGGAAAATGGTGGTCATGGCTCTCATATAGGTTGCACCGGCATTCTTCAACCCGAATGGAATGACCAGATAACAGTAGGTACCCCAGGGTGTAGTAAAAGTTGTCTTCTCGGCATCTTCTTCATCCATCAACACCTGGTGATATCCTGTGTAACAATCCACGAAGGACTGTATTTCGTGTTTGGAACAGTTATCAATAAGGATGTGGATGTTGGGCAGCGGAAAGTTATCTTTGGGACTCGCCTTATTCAAATCTCTGTAGTCCACACACACCCGGGTCTTCCCGTCTTTCTTTGGCACAGGAACCATATTGGCTAACCATGTAGTATACCGGACCACTCAGATTACCCCTGCTTTCAGTTGTTTTGTGATTTCTTCTTTGATATTATCGCTGATATCGATTTTAAACTTTCTTTGCTTTTGTTGCACTGGAGGACAATCGGGGTAAATTGGCAGTTTGTGCACCACTAGATCCACACTTAGTCCTGGCATATCGTCATACGACCAAGCAAACACATCTTTGAACTCAAACAAGAGTTGGATTATTGCATCTCGAGTTTTCTCATCCGTGTGAATGCTTATTTTGGTTTTTGTTATGTCTTCGATGGTTCCCAAATTAATCGGTTCAGTGTCGTTCAGATTTGGCTTAGGTTTGTTCTCAAATTGTTCCAATTCTCGGTTTATTTCCCTAAAAGCCTCCTCTTCATCATATTCCAGCTCTTGATTCATTATTTCATATCTAGACAACGTGTTTGAGTCGGGGCATGAATTCCGCAAGCATGTCATGTTATTTAAAGCCGCATTATTATAACTGAAAAGAAAAGTGAAAAAGAAAAATGACAAGAAATTAGAAAGAATAAAGGGAAAATGGACGATGAAATATTGATTTCATTTCTTGGAATTTTTGAAAGATAACATGGTTTACATTCATGAATTCAAAAGACAAGAAACTAAAAAAAACATCCGAGTTACACCCTGAGACAACTCCAGATGCAGAAAAGGTGACAAGGCTAGCCTACCGGGACTCCCGCCTGATCGGGAAAGGCGTAGCCTTCCAATTTTGGAGTTTGGCATCTGGTCCCATGTAGAGCACCTCAGCGGTGCTAGTCCCTTCTCCTGGCTGGACAATGTTGGTTTCATAAAGCATTTGCCTCATAGATCCACAGATATCTTCTATTTCATCAGCCGTGAACACCTCGTCATCCTCTTCTATGTCGTACTTAGGCTTGACAAAGGTCTCATAGAGATGTGGCAATGGTTGCGGCAGAACCCATCCATCTTTCTTTCTTTCATCGGCCCATTTCTCATCATCTGGGGTAGGGTGGAAGCGTATCCCAAAATACTTTTTTGCTGCGGGTAGTGTTACCGGTTCGGCTATTCCTTGCAAAGCTTTTCCCAACTCTTTCCCTGGTTTGAAACCATGCCTAATCATTTCCTTGGCTACCATGATCGAAGCATTGGATAAGAAAGGCTGGGGGCATGGATGTCCTTCCTCATACTGATCAGCTAACACGATTTCAAAGGCTTGATAGACAATATGCTCACTTCCCTCCCTCGCCTCCAGGCATAGAATAGATGGGTCACGAGATATGGACTGCTCACCTTCCCCGTGGACCACGATCTCCTGATCTTCAAGCTCAAATTTCACCATCTGGTGGAGGGTTGAGGGCACAGCTCCTGCGGCATGGATCCAAGGCCTTCCCAGAAGAAAATTGTAAGATGTATCCATGTCTAGCACTTGGAAGGTCACCTCGAAATCCACCGGGCCTATGGTCAGTGTCAAATCAATTTCGCCGATGGTATCTCTTTTAACACCGTCGAAGGCTCTCACGCAAACATTACTTGGACAAATCCTTCCTGTCCCTATTTCCATTCCTTGCAAAGTTGAGAGTGGGCAGACGTCAACCCCCAAACCTCCGTCCACCATGACCCGCTTAACGTAGTAACCTTCACATTTGACCGTCAGGTGCAAGGCTTTATTGTGGGTAGCTTCTTCTGGAGGAAAATCACTTTACTGAAGGAGAGTTGGTTGACAGTGAAGAATCTTTCTGTCATACTTTTAAGTTGTTCAACCGAAGTCTCGGCTGGCACATATGCTTCGTTTAGAGTTTTCATAAGGATCTTCTGATGTTCAGCAGATTTGGTCACTAGTGATAGCAGTGACACTTGCTCAGGACATTTCCTCAATTGGTCTAATGTTTCATAGTCTGGCATTTTCATTTTTTGAAAGAACGTCTCTACTTCTTCAGTGCTCACCGGCTTCTTATATGGAAAACGCTTTCGTGTGGCGCTGTTTTTCTCTTGTATATTTGAATATTTTTCAATAGGGACTGTTTCTGGAACTTCTCCCGAGATTTCCTTGCCTTTGCATGTGACCACTGTTTGTTGGTAGTTCCACGGCACTGCAGAGGGGTCGGACATGGGCTTCTATGGTGCGCGTCCAATAACCACTGGCTCACTCAGCCGAGGCGGTTTAATTGTACCCCACACCACGTAAGTCCCTTTCGGCACATACATCTGTGTCCCCTTCTTCACTTCACACTTCCTCGGAGTGCTCACAACTAGTGGTTTCTCTTGACGACCTCGTAGCACATAAAGAACCTCGTGTTTATGAGGCACCAGCTTTTCTTTTGCCTCAGTTTTCTCCTCAGGCTCAATATTGACAACTTTATTCTTCTTTTCCTCTTTTCCCTGCTTCGGGGCTACCTTGGGTTTACTTTCGGCATTGGCAATAGCAATTATGGCTTTCAGAGTTGGGTCAAATTCTCGGTATTCACAAATCATACCGATTACCGGCCCTTTGTTGTGAGCGGGCAAAGGGTTATTGGTAACATTCGGGACTTCTTCATCCCTTAACACTATTTTCCCTAGTTCGATCAAATCTTCCACAGCCTTTTTCAATGTCCAGTAGTCATTGGTATGATGACCTTCTACCCCTGAATGGTATGCACACCTGACACCCCGCTAATATGATGGTGATTCCGGGTTTTGCCCGTTTGGGGGTATGGGTTGCAGCAAATTCATCTGGACAAGCTTAGGGAACAAGGTGGAGTAGGGTTCACCGATTGGTGTAAAAGTTTGTCATCTAGGTGGTTCACGAGGGCGGAAGTTATTTTGTGGTGGTCGGGGGTTATATTGGTTTTGGTAAGGTGGCTGGTTTCTCGGGAATGGAGGTGGGTTTTGGTTAGCTTGTGGTTGGGGCGGCCGAAAGGTTGAGCATTCATTACCGCATAAGGTGGAGGAGCATAAGTCATATCTGTGTGAGGGTAATAGTGTTGAGGGGCTCTTTCTGAGAACACCGGTCTAGGAGCCCGGTACCTTCTTCCGCCTGATGCTGCCATCACTGTTTCTTCTTTCTTCTTGCCCTTAGCCATTCCTCCAGACCCGCCTTGGATGGCTTGGGAGGTTGCCCTTATGGCTGACTGGCTAAAGATTCTGCCCGTTTTTAGCCCATTCTCTACCATTTCTCTGATTTTTATTGACTCTGCAAAAGGCTTACCCATAGCAGACATCATGTTTTGAAAATAATCTGCCTCCTGAGCCTGTAAGAAGACAGTGACCATCTCGACCTCATCCATTGGAGGCTTCACCCTTGCCGCCTGTTCACGCCATTTGATTGCATATTCGCAAAAACTCTCTGAGTGCTTTTTCTTTAGGTTTGCCAAGGAGTTCATGTCTGGCGCAATGTCTATATTGTACTGAAATTGCCGGATAAAATCTCGGGCAAGGTCATCCCAGATATGCCATCGAGATATGTCCTGATCCATGTACCACTCTGATGCTATGCCCACCAAGCTTTCTCCAAAGTAAGCCATTAGTAACTCTTCTTTTCCACCAGCCCCACGCAATTGATTACAATACTTCTTGAGGTGAGCAATGGGATCACCATGCCCATCATACTTTTCGAACTTTGGCATCTTGAACCCCATAGGCAGGTGCACGTGAGGGAACATGCACAGATCATTGTAAGAAACACTCTTCTGCCCGCTTAGACCTTGCATATTTTTCAGACTCTGCTCTAAACTCCTCATTCTTTTTGTCATTTCATCCCGCTCTGGGGCTTTAGGGATTTTGTCCTGCCCCGGTGTGATCTCATATGGTGGCCGAGAGTAGGTATATTGAGGATAGTGAGGAGGGTCAGCCTGAAAAACTAGATTCTGAAATGTGAAGACCGAAGGGTCAAAAGCATGTTTTGGTAGCGATGGTTGGGTGGTTGCAGATGATGGTGGAGCTGTAAAGATATTGGGAGCAATTCCAGATGGGAACACTTGGGGATGAACCTTAGAAGGTGTTCCGAAGAAGTTAGCAGTCATAGTAGGTTGCGCCAGAGGAATATTTGGGCGGCTGATAGGGACCGTGGTAGCACCTCCAGATCTAGGGAACAACTCCGGGAATCCGGAGATAGTGCTTGGGGGATCCTTACTGTTGTTCCAAGAATCCCATATTTCCATCAAGCGCAAGCGCATGATCCGGTTTTCTTCAGCTGTATAGGATTCAGAGGCCGGGATCCCAGAGATTGGGCTATCTTCAGGTATGGGGACTGCAGGCAAGGTCATTTCAGATGACATTTCTGTTTTTTCATTTGGATCTGGTGAAGTATCGATGCGAGGCCAGTTTACCACAAACCAACCACGGTTTCTAAAATACTCAGCTGGAATGGACAACAACAAGCGGTTAGTATGAAACAAGTAACAGATAGGTAACTGCAGATTGGAGTGTGATGCACCTATATAGTTAAATGAATATCTACATGTTTGCTTCGGTTGCATGCGTCATCCCGGCTTTTCTTCTTATTCATTTTCTCTTTTCTTTCTCTTTTGTTTTGTTTTTCTCTCATTTTCTTTTTTTTGCTTCTTTATTTTCATTTTTTGCTTTTTCCTTTCTTTGGCCATGGTTTGTTTCTCTCAATGCCTTATTTTATTTTGCGTTTCTTTTCTCTCTTATTTTCATCTTATTTCTGTTTTTCCTAGGATTACGGTCGAATCTTATGTAGATTTCCTACGTGTCATGTCCCCGCATGAATCAGACCAACGGTAGTTCTTGCCAACAAATGCAAACATAAGAAAATAATTTTTGGGAATTTTCAATTTTTCATTGATAGCAAATGCAGTTACAAAGGCTACTAGAATATTTGTTTTTCTTTTCTTGAAAAGGAAATTACAGAAATAGACTCAAAAGCAAAATACAGACTCGATTAACTAAGAATACATCAATGCTTCAAATCCTGGGGCCCGTGGAGCGTCACTCGGCCTGGCCGCGGGCCTACGTGCCAGACCCCTTTGAAACCGATCTAAATCATTCATGACTTGGCGAACAAATATCATCACTGAGGCAAAGGACGTGGTACGACCCATTCTCTCGCCGGCCTGACACTTCATGACAATATAGTGGGAAATGTTTCTGATCCTTTCCCTGATTCGTCCCTTTTCATGAAGGAGTCATCTTATTTGTTGTGTACGAGCCTCTAGCACCTGCGAGTCCTAGAAGTGCAGATCTTGTAGCAATTTAATTTCCCTTTCCATTTCTGCAATTAACCCATAGCACTAGTTCATCTTGGTTTGGAATTCTTTATCCCGCTGGGCTGTCTTTTCTTCCATAATATTCATTTTTCTCTTCATTTTGGTGATAGTCCCCTCGTAGTTTCTCCTCATTTATTGCACAAATTGGGCTCTTTCTTCAGTCCTTTTGGCCCACTGCGCCTGGAGTCTTGCCATATTTCCCTCGGATTTTTCCAGTTCTTCTTGGTAGTCTGAAATTTGTTTCTTTAACCCTTTGATCATCCTTTCATCAGATAGACTTCTTTCTTGGTTCCGGGCATCTATTTTCATTTGTTTAATTTGGGCTTTGAGTGAGTCGTTCTCCTGAGCTAATTTCTTTTTATCACCCTCGTCAGCTGCAGCATGTACACTTTTGTCAAATTGGAGGTCGCAGACCTGTTGCTCTAACCATCCTATTCTAGCTCGGTACTCCTTCTCCTTTGCTTGCCAATCCCATTGAACTTGGGCCCCATCGGTAAACTGCTGCACGTGCGGTCTTTTAACGGGTCTTTCTGGGATTTGAAATCTTTTGCCAAACCACGTCAGATACTTGGGATTCAACTCGCCCCTAGATTTGTCCTGTATTATAGTTTTTGGCTCAAGGAAGAGGCATTTATTCTATATCTTTCAGATTCTGCCTTCAGGAAATGCAGCCTTTGGGCCTAACTCGATGACTTGCTCAATCAGGTCTTCATCATTGTGCACTGTCTGGAATCTTCCAAGTTGTCGCAAAACCTGGTAAGGAGCGTAAGGCTGTACGCTTCGAATACCCATCAAAAGAATATAAGGGACCTCTGCTGATGTGTATATAGCTTCACTAGCGGGAAGCCAACCATAAGCCCATTCGACTTTATCTGCGGTCAAGGATCTTAAGCATGACGACCAAGCCTCAGTACCCTCAGGGAATTCAATACCTCTCACCCGAGTCCCAAAATCTGCAATACAACTCAACCCGGTTAAACCGTAGTTCATATAGCCTGTGCGGTGACAGAGGTGTTCTTGCATCCACAACTGTAAGAGCAAATTGCAACCTTGAAAGAATTTCTCGCCTTCGCGACATTTGGTCAGAGCTCGGTACATTTCT
>MU767293.1:70175-135120 GCA_026770625.1 Nicotiana glauca | reverse complement strand
ATCCCTACCAGGCCGAGGTCTATATGACCATCTTTTCTCGGACAAACCACCACTCCCAGAAAGGCCACCATAAAGGCCAATACCAGTCGAGCTTCCCATTAGTCTTTATTTCCGGCATGTGTCAAGCCGATGTTGAGCTCCTCAAAACCTTTTGGGTTACCATACCGGTGATATAGGAAATGCAATGTACAACACCCTTCTGCCAGATGCGGGTCTTGAATATCCCGGCTAATGTTCAACAAATCTAAAAACCTATGAAGGGTTACCGATCATGGGGCCAGTGGGTATCTTCCTCGAAGGTTTCCATTGAGACCCGCATATCTCGCAATCTCCTCTAAGGTGGGTGTGAATTCAAAATCTGAAAACCGGAATACGTTACGGGTCGGGTCCCAAACTGGTGTTAGTGCCTCAATGATATCTTTCCTCGGTTTGATGTTCAGTAGATCAACTAGACCACCCAAAATTTTAACCACGATATCTATGCTTCCTTTTCCTAGATCATGCCACCTCATGTGAAGTTTCAAGGGGATCTCACTCAGGACTGAGAAGGTCTCGATGTTACTTGAAGTCATCCTGCACATTTATTTAAAAAGGGAATTTTAATGACTTATTTTGAAAATTGGAAATTTTTGTAAAATTCATTATTTAACAAGACAAGGATTTGGTTTTGCGAATACGGCTTTTCAGCACTTCTGGGAGGAAAATTTTTAAGGTTGTGCTCGCAAACTGTTTTAAAAATGACTCAGGGTGGCTGTTCTTACAAAAACAGCCTTCCGGCGCCCTTTTTGGGACATTCTACTTATTTTAGTAAGAATGGCATCACCCGACTTTATTTATGATGAAAATTAAAATTTTGACATTTTTGGTTATTTTGCAAAAAGGGTGGTAGGACCCGATGATGGTTGCCTACGTATCTCACATCCGGTGAGAATCAAACCAGCGTAGTTCGGGCAGATTTGCCAAAATCAAATATATATTTTTTGAACAACAATCTCTTTTTTTTTTAAATATTTTCCTTTTTCATTTTTTTTTCAAAAATCCGGCAGCATTTCGGTACTATTTGGGCATTTGGTTTTTCAAGACAAATGGTCATCCTCACTTAGTCCTAACACTGTTATTTTTTCTCAATTTCCACTCATTTAGACAAGCCTGTCAACATGCAAATCCGAGCAAGTAAATGCGCAAGTAGCACGTAAGATGCATCAAGATGGTCAAATCAATTCAGGTCACCTGTCTTAGACAGATCCAACCCCTATGTTGAGTCGCCTAAGTCAAATGCACGTGATGCAAACAAACGTCCTACTAGGGATCAGGCATGAGTTTTTGCTTTTCTAGGTTTAACCCTAGGTTTATTGATCTAGACCTGGCTTACCCGAGCGGACAACTCGAGCCGAGGGGGAGGCAGCGTACCGGGGATACAGAAGCTCCGCCGGCTTAGCAACTTATCCAAACCTCGTTTTAAATTGGGAAAGACTTTAAACAGAAGAGAAGCTACACGAAGTACACCCTTCTCCATGATGTAGAAGACTCAGAAAGAGGAAGGGATTCATGACAGTTTATATATACAGTTTCAACAAATATCAAAGCGGTAAATATTTAGCACATATAGCATGGAAGCATGTAGAAAAATCAGATAAAGCCAAATATAACAATTGTATTAAGCTCGAATTCTTGAACCCTGAACCGGAATTCTGGGTTCGTGTCCCCAGCAGAGTCGCCAGAGCTGTCATACCTCCTTTTTTACTCACCTACCCCAAAGGATAATGTATAACAAAGTTTTTCCATTTAAAGTGACATTATTCGAATTGGGATAATTTATTTATTTTTAGAGTCGCCACTTGGGATAGGATTGGTTTTTGGTGTCCCAAGTCACCGGTTTAATTTAATCCCAAATCGAGGAAAATTGTTGACCTCCAAATTGGAGTCTGCGAACCAGAAATTCTGTGTAAGGAATTCTGTTGACTCGAGGGAAGGTGTTAGGCACCCTCGGATCCCGTGGTTCTAGCACGGTCGCTTAAATTATTATAAATGGCTAAAAATCTAATTTTTACATGCTCCAACCTATAGTGAAATTTTATAATTATTTACCGCTTTTAAACTATTTTTACGAAAGTGAATGTCGTTTCAAAACGTGGTTTCGGATCACGTCATATGAAATGCACCCGGATCCTCGACATATTCTTATTCAACGTTTTTGGATTTGGATTTGGGTTGCATGAAATGCACACCCGTATTTAGGAAGGTAAGATTATTAAAAATGCGCCTAAAGTAACTAACGTCTTTTTAACTTTATGGGAGGCCGTGAAATTCTCTAAACGGCACGCCCCAAGTTCTAAGTATTTTTAATCAAGTAATAAATGAGGGCCCCACAATTGTATATTTTGTGGCGAGGCTCGTCCCATTTTATTATTTGAGGGCCAACCTAAAGCAAACTAAGATTTTCTATTTATTATTTGTCTCTAAAAGGCCAATTAATTCATATGTATAAATACGGGCCTCGAATTCAAGTTCGAATTCAAAGAAAAGGAAAGACCCTTTTAGTTTGAACTCGCTACCTAATTCGAAACCTAATTTTATACTTGCGAATTAATCCCCTTATCCATATATAATCTTGTTTAAAGTTTTTTGACCCATAGCGATTTTTATTTTTTGGGATTTAAAGACGTGGCCCAATGCAATTCAAAGGCTAAATGCAGGTTTGCGTAGGCCCAAAGCAGACCCCCTGCACGTCCAATTTTATCCATTACACATCGGTATTGTAAATTAATTATCACTAATTATTGAAGGAGAAACAAGTATTTGTAATTAACTTGGACCAATCAGGGACAGTCCCTGATTTTAACAATCGAATCCAAGTTTAAATTCCAACCTAATTGCGATTCAAATGGGCACACATTATCACGCTCACTTGCCAAATTCATTATAGTTGTAAGAGGAAACTAACTCAATTTTTATGTCCATAATCATAACCATTCTGATCAACTACACAAATTCAAATTACAATATACTAATAGCACAAAGTTAAACCAAACTCAGACTGCCCAAATTCAAACTAAGATATCATACTGAAATATTAAAACCATTAAACCCAATTTTAAACCGCTGGAAGTAAGCTGTCCTAGATCACCTCATATTATACTAGTAAAGTCCAAACTAAGCTGCTGATTACAGATTCAGATATCCACAATAACTAATTCAACAGTTGATGTATATAAAATAGTCCAAGATTATTACAAAATTTTAGTGATAACAAACAAGCAATTAAATCACAAGATATTATCTAAAATATGCTGGATCTAGCAGAACTTCAAATACACAGCAAGAGGATCATCTTTAATTCATTTTAGGTTCCAATCGTATGAAGCTACAACCATAAAGTCTCAAGTCATGTACCTGGATAACGGAAATATAAGAAGAAAAGAGGTCAGTTATTGTAGTAACTTCGAACAGCAACAACAACAACAACTCAACAGTGAATCAGCAACTCAAAAACAAATTTAAACCCCCAACACAATACCAGACAATATGTAGCAACTTACTACCAATCAGCAGACCAAAATTGACTCAAATATACCAATATCAACTTGAAATGCAACTAGAAACCTTAGAAGAACATCAACCATTGAGAGATAGAAGTGCTGAAACTATTTGACCTTAAACAGGCTAGGAATTGCAACTTTAACACTGAATCTCAAATTATTATGCAGAAAACTTCTATGGAATAGTAAAACTTCGAGTTTTGGTGCTTTTTTACCTGGTTTTTCTAGAAATTTTTATCTAAATTGTGACTGCTATGACTGTAACATTCAGATCTGAAGCTCTTTAATTTTTAACTTCAAATTTGAAATTTCAGGCTTGAAAACAAGGATTTTAAGGTGAAATTAGAGTTTGGAAGGTTTTTGGGATTTTCAGAGATCTAAACCTGTTAGTGAAGGTTCTAAGGCTGCCTTTTATAGGCCATAATAAGGCAGAATATTCTGGAAGCTTTCACACAATTTTTTCCTCTTTTAGTTTTAAGAAAATGACTATTAGACCCTAACATTGTGACTTGTTACCCAAGTTACTGCCCTAAGTTTGCTAAAATCTACACTAAAGTCCTATTCTAGAAGGCCCTAGGGTGTTCTTTTCACTATACAATACCTATACTACCCTTACCTTAGTTTTGAATTTACCATTCTTAACAAAACTACCCTTTTCTATTCCCAAACTACCCATGTAAACTTCCTGAAACTACTGACCCAAACCCAAACAACCCCTTTTTACCTTAGTTAAAACTATCAACTATTGTTGAATTTAGTGTGTCTAAATCAGCTATATCCAAATCCTGGCTTAAAATTGAACCTAATCAGTACTAATTACCACTAACATTGACTTAACAAACTAATAAACCATTAAAACTAAAACAAAATTATGAGCTGAAATCAAACTAAATCCAAGTCAAATCCAAGGAAACAAAAACAGACAGAAATCAATAAGAACAAACTAAAATCCGAGTTAACAAATTAGAAGAAATTAAAACCTATACTACTGAACTAAAAATCCCTATCAAGTATATTTGAACTAAACTAGTACCAAAACATGATTAGTTCATAAATCAATTTACAAGAGCATAATAAAAAGGGAAATTGTGTTTCATGCATTAAACCATAATCTGACTAAGTAATAGGGAATCTCATTAAACTAACAATCGATTGAACCAATTAAAACACTATTTGAACATTTAAGCTAACAGAAAAAATGAAAATTAAATCAGAATTAACCAAATTAACAAAGATAAAAAATGTCACAGAAACTAGAACAAGCCACTTAACAGCACATCACAAATTAAACCAAAAAATTTTCATGAGAATCAAAGAGAGAAAAATAAAAAAAACGAGAAGACTTACGAATTTAACTTCAAACTCGACTGACCTCCAAATTTGGCTTCGATTTAATGTTGCATGTTTATTTCATCTGAAATAAACATGTAACACCAACTTAAAACCAATCGAGCCTTTGAATCTCCAAAACAGCATCGATTTCAAAAGATCCTAGATGTGAAATTGGAGCTTAACCGGTGAGATTCGAGATCTTTTGGCTTAGGTTTCAGGTTGAGGAAATTCAGGGGACTTTGGGGTGTGATTTTGGGTGGGTTTGGACACTTTAGCATTTTGGCCGAATTTTCGAACTAAGATTCGAAGAGTCTTGTGATGATTCGAGGGAAGGTGACCAAGGATTCAATATGAGGGTAGTGAGGCGGTCTTGGGGTTTTATTTTGGGGTTGATTGGAGGCGGCGCCGCCGTACACGGCGGAGGCGGTGCTAGGGTTTTGGATATTTGACGGGTTTGGAGGGGATTTGAGAAAAGCAGAGCTAGGATTTGGCATGGGGGGTGAAGGAGAACACAAGGTGTATTTTTGGTGGCCTTTGGACCATCGCCGCCGGCAGAGTCGATTTTCGGCCGGTGGATTACGGCGGGGGACGACGGAATTAGGGTTTATGTATTAGGGGTGTGAGAGACGACGGTTTGGGGGGTGGCTGTTTGGACATACAAATATTCGAAACCTCGTTAGTTCCGGACCGTTGGATTGATAAAATACAACGGTCGTGGTTAAAAGCCAATGAAACGGGGTCGTTTAGTCATTAAGGGTGTCTGGACCGGGTTAGTAAAAGTGGGATGGTTTAGGGGTTGGACGGGTATCAGGGTTAATTTTGGGCTGGGATTTATTTACATTGTTAGCCCAAATACTTATTTCTAAACAAGTCTGTTTTTGTTCCTTTTATACTAGTTTTTATTATTTTTCTCTTTTTCTATTTTTTTGTTTGGATTTTTGTTTAATACAAAAATTAAAAATAAAGACCAGATTTAATTCTACAACTAAACTAATTAATTTTCAAGAATTAACCAACTCCTAATTTTGAACAAAACTAAAACCAATTTGAGAAGTAAAAGTAAAAAATGCAAAGAGAACCATTTTTGTTATTTACTTCTATTTTTGTAATGTTAATTAATTAATAGAATTAAAAATATAAAATTGGGTCCTAAATGCAAATATGCTTTTTTTGTTGTATTTTTTATGAATTATATCTAACTAAAAATGCACACAAAATGCAGACAAATAATAATTCATGCAATTAATTCCCTAAAAATTCAAGTAATAAAAGAGAAATTCTAATTCTAATGAGTTTATAGGAGTAAATTAAGCGTGGCAAAAATCACGTGCTCACATGGATGGTTTGACGACTGTATATGGGGTTACTCCCGTCACCATGAATAATCACCTCTTGGTGATTCCACTCGAACTTCATTGCCTGGTGCAGGATTGAGGCTATGGCTCCAGCAGCGTGGATCCAAGGTCGTCCTAGTAATAAGTTTTAGGATGCCGGGATGTCTATTACTTGAAAATCAACATCGAACCATGTTGGCCCCATATGCAGACAGAAGCTGATCTCCCCAATTGTGCACCTTTGGGAGCCATCAAAAGCTTTGACATTGATAGCCCCATCCTTGATTTCATGCAGACTTTTCCCTAATGTTCTGAGGGTCACCAATGGACAAATGTTGAGGTTGGGCCCTCCATCAATCAAAGTTCTAGTGATGAAATAGTCTTTGCATTGCACAGTGATGTGCAACGCTTTGTTGTGGCCTAAACCTTCAGGGGGAAACTCATCCTCGTGGAAAATGATCTTATGACTCTCCATTATCTGCCCGACCATATTTGCCATCTCTCCTCCAGTTATGTTGCTGGGTACATATGCCTCTCTCAGTATCTTCATCAGGGAGTTCTTATGTGTCTCGGAGCTCTGCATTAGAGCTAGAATGGAGATCTGCGCTGGTGTTTTATTTAATTGATCAACAACTGAGTATTCTCTTGCCTGTATCTTCCGCCATAGATCATCAGGTCCAATTTTAATAGGCCGTCCAGAGGCCTGCTTACTTGATTCAACTAAGTGCTCCAGAGTATAAATTGTGCCAGTCCTGGTCATACCCTATGCTGCAATTGCTTCTCCAGACCTAGTTTCTCCCTTCCTTCTTGCCTCGACGGTGTAATCCCAAGGAATGGCCTATGTATGGAATGGTGTTACGACTGACATCGCTATAGGAATGGGCACTCTCATTTTGGGTGGCAACACAACAACTTCAAATGGTACTTTTGGAGACCTAAACTCCACCTCAATTGGCTTTGCAGTCCTTTTGGATGACGGTGTTTCAAGCTCGAGAGGCACGGACATGTTTATTTCAGCATCCCTAGAGGGCTAGATCTGTACTACAATTGGATTCAATGTGATGGTAGGTTTCTTGGGCTCGTCACCTTCGGCAATTAATCCAATTGACCCCTTGGGGTCCCAATCATCTTCTACCTCGATCATGTGCACACCACCACCCTTATGATCAGGCAAGGGATTGTTCTGAACATTAGGAGCAATTTCCTTGGCCATGATGATTTTTTTATCAATTAGAGCTTGGATTTTGTATTTCAGAGATCGGCACTCATCAATGGTATGCCCTTTCATGCCGGAATGGTACGCACATGTTTTATTTGGATTGACCCACTGGAAAGGATTTTTTGGAGTTATGGCAGGGATTGGGGTGACGTAACCAGCTGCTTTGAGTCTTTCATATAGTTGATCGATTGGCTCGGCGATGGCGGTGTATTGCTTGGGAGGTCTACGGTCGAAGTTAGGGTGTGGCCTGGGAAATTTTGGTGGGCATGAGGTGATTGGTAGTGAGCATTATAGGCTTAGTAGACGGGTGCAGTTTGGGAATATCTTGGTGAAGTAGGTTGATATACGGGGGATGAAGATGATTGGTAAGCAGGTAATGGAATTTGGTAAGAGGGCGGAGGTTCTTGGTAATTAGGAATAGGCTGGTATGTGAGAGGGTGTACTGGGTAGGCTTGGTATTTTACTAGGTACTTGGTTCTCTGTGCAACCATCACGACACTCACGTCCTTTTTCTTGGACGTGCACCAGATTGCAGGGCTTTGTTGGTAGCCTGTACTGCCTTAAAATTAGTGACCATACCGCTCTTAATGCCTTCCTTAATCCTTTCTCTTGGCTTGATGATATCAGAGAATTTTTGTCCCTCTATCAACATTAACCTCTCATAATACTGTGGATCTTGAGCTCGGACGAAAAAGCGGTTCATCTGTTCTTCCTCTAAGGCTGGTGACCTTAGCAGCCTCGGATCTCCATCGAGTAGCATACTCGCGGAATGTCTCAGTGGGTTTCTTTTTTAGATTCTGGATGTAGAAGATATCTAGTGAATTTTCTGTATTGAACCTGAACCTGTCCATGAAGTCGAACGCCATTCCTACCGAGCTCGTCCACTTCGTGGGATCTTGGCTAATGTACCAAGATAGCGCATCGCCTTTCAAACTTCTCATAAAGAGCTTCATGCGAATATTCTTATCTCTCCCTACACCGACCAACTTATCACAGTATGTCCTCATATGGACTCTAGGATCCCCCGAGCCATCAAACATTTCAAACTTGGGGGGTTTGTACCCCTCGGGAAGTTCAACGTCCTGCTGAATGCAAAGATCCTCATAATTCAGCCCTTCAATGCCTTTGTTTCCTTCAACGCCCTGGACTCGGCTAGTCAATTTCTTGAGCTCGACCGCCAGGTTCTTGATGAGAGAGTCTCTATCCTCAGATTCTGGTGTATTTGTAATGGGTTGAGTGTATTATGGCATGGTTTCCACATATGTGGGAGTGTCATGGGGGTGATCATTTGATGGTTTAGGGTGAGGAGTGGAGTGTTGTTGTGACATGTGTTGCATTTTGATGAGTAGCGGGTTGTTTATGTGGCTTCGGGATGTTCTGTGGAGGTATGGGGTGTTGAGCATTGGGAAAGTTGATGTCTGGAGTTGTGAGGGATAATGACAGACTTGCCAAGTTCCGAACTTGGTCTAGTTCTTCTTGAAATTTCAGTAGCCTCTGTTCGAGTTGGGTGACACTTTCTTTAGATACCTGAATACCTTGAGGAACCTCTACCCTTTCAACTGAGTTATCCTTTCTGACTTTGTTCAAATCTTCCATTTTGCTTTGCCCCTATATTTTATAGGACTTAGAGGAGGAGGAGGTGGAGGGCCCTTAGATCTTGTGGAGTAGGATGACAATGCCAGAATGCACAAACTAACCTTTTGGGGAGGGGAATAAAAATAAAAGTAAAAACAAAAAGGTAACAAGTCAGTACATATTCTGAGGAAAAATATTGCAACATTTAAACTCGTAGTACAAGAATATAAATCGTGTCCTAAATTGGGTGCCTCATTGTTCCTGAGGTAGGCCTAGCAACAAGTTGATTTGGAGAACTTATAATGCTAATTGCCTCATTTTATTGATAAAAATAAGATGAATCCCAAAATGACACTAAAATTGCATAAAGTAAAATATCACTAATGGCCATTGGCCTTGTTACATTTTAAAGCGAAAAAAGAAAAGAAACTCCTAACTATTTGGTCCCAGAAGGACCTTCACCAGACTCGACAACTTTGGCTCCATCGAACAACGTCACCGGCTCACGCAATCCCAGCAGCAGATAAGCCCTAGCCAAATGTCCTCCTTCATTTCCCTCGGTGTTTTGGCAGTTCTCGATCCTCCGGATGAACTTCCCTTACAACTCTACTAACCCTTGCTCCAAATGCCCTAGGGGTTTGTTGGCTCTAACAAACATATCCTTCTATTCCTCGATCAACTTTTGATTTGCTTCTTGAATTTCCTGATGCTCACTCTCGCACTCCCTGATCCTTTTGTGCAACTGATTGTACTTAACCTGTATCTCAGCCCTTTCGTCGATGACCCTATGACCTTGAACAGACCCGGGCTGTCCTAACCCAGCATTATCTTCTTCTAGCCAACTTGGACAATATGAGGTATAGCCGGCATGATATCTGTCAGGCTCTATGGAATCCTTTTCTAGGATGATCTTGCTGTTCCACATGTGTTGAGCTTGACATTTGTATGGGCTATAGTCATCTTTGAAATCAGCCCTGAAATGACTTATCTTCTCGACCTTTGGTACGACTTGCTTCCTCTCTGGCTGTCTCATGACTTGGAGAGGGACATAGGAATAAGTTCCCCTCAGACCAATGAGTATGAGGAATAGAGTATCCCGAGAGCAGATGATGAATTCTCCAGTAGGGAACTATTCGAACATCCATTGCCCCTTGTCTTCTTTCAAGTTTTCTAACAACTCTACCCATCCGCGAGCATCCCCGGGCCGACCAAGCATGTCAGGCATATAGTTAATTATATTGGTATGGTGAAAGGCTATATGATCATTCCACGGCCTTCGCGGAAGCTCTTGACGGTATCGACCCTTTTGAAGATGTTCTATAAGCCAGAGTTGGAGTAGTAAGTTGCAACCCTCAAAATGACTGGCCCCTCGTTGACAATTTTCCAAAGCTCGGTAGATCTCCAAAACAATCATGGGCACTATGCTGAAATGTTGCCCTTCAATCCCCTCCATTAGTGTCTTGGTGACCATGGCTAGTCTGGTATGGATCCTAGCCTTCTTCATCGGAAACACTATCATTCCCTGGAAGCAGAACATGAAGACAAAAACACTCTTGTGGATATGCCCCAATGATGTGAGGGTGAATTCATCTGGATAGGTGCGGTAGGACTTGCTATGGCCGTACCTCTCATACAGGTAGTCGAAAGGAATATATGAGTCCTTCAAACAAGTCAAATCTCAATTTTTCTTCAACCCCATCATTTTGAAGAAACCCTTACCCTTACGGTTTTCTGGCATGAGCAAACCCGGAGTCTCCCAAGGAATGCCGGCTAACTCTCCTATTTCCTCGAGCAGAGGGGTCATTTCAAGGTCCCCAAATCGAAATATTGATCTATCACTGTCCTATAAAAAGGTCCCAGCCTCTATGATTTTGTTGTCTGGCTGATTTTCCAAAAGAAAGGGTAAGTTTCCCAAATACTTGCGGACAAGAGTACGGTCATTGGATGAAGTTCCTCCCACCATCTTAGCAACCTCGGGTGAATACTGGTTACTATGCCCAATCTGGGGATTTCGTGGCTCATTTTCTGCAAAACAAAGCGTTAGTCCCTTACCCCCGCCAGACTCGACTATTTAAATCAACAATTGGCATAAACAACATTTAGTTCTCCAAATAAATGCACAGAGTATAGTGTTGTCCGTTTGGGTCCCAGGGGAACCTAGTGGACTTTGGATAAGGCTATCTTAAAGATTCATTATGTGGACAACATAACTGACTCGACTAGGTTTGACAGTGATGCATGTACAGTTAAATAGAATAAGGTTTCTATGGGGTGCTAGACCGGTACCCTTGAGCGGACAACTCAAGAGGGAAAGGCACGGAACCGTCGACTGCACCGTTGATTGACTAGTTTTACCGCAAATATGCCTTTGCCAGAATTTAGGGGTAATAATATTGGAAGAGCGCAATAACTCATCAAGCGTTGCTATGGTTTTTTGTTTGGAACAAGTGGAATATGATGTTGAAGATGCAATTACAAGAATGAAACAAATTTTCACGTATTTTTACGTTCATAATGATTACAATAATTGCTCAAAAATTACAACGGTATTGAAGGAAACCAGTAAATGAAAACGTTAAAGAAAAAAGAAACAAAAAGACAAGTCAGTTTCGAATAAAGGTGTTAAACAAAGAAATAAAGAAAACAATAAAGTCACATATAACATGTAGTGGCAAAAGCCTAAAGATTCCCCAGCAAAGTCACCATGCTGTCAACGCCCCCTTTTTCTCGCGAAATCGAGTTTACGACATTTGGGAAGACAACTTTATTCTCATTTGGGAATTGGTTTTTTGGATTTTAAGAGTCACCACCTAATGATTAAGTGCATTAGGACACTAAGGGTTTTCTATTTGAAAACCAGAGTTCGGGGAAGGGCTAGAAATTATCTCGAGGGGTAGGTGTTAGGCACCCCTCAAGATACACTAGTGTGGTTCCCGGCCATGCTATATTATGACTTTAAATGAAAACAAGCATACTAGATAATTCCACATAAAGACTGCAAGTAGGCAATTAAAGGCTCAAATAGAAGGGATTTGCATACAATATTGCAAGTAAGTTGAAACTTGTGTAAAGGCAAAGGGGGCAGGAATTTTTTGGAAAAGATTTAAACAATTCTAAAAAAATGAAAGCAAGTAAAAGGTAGGGGGTCCTAGGTTTATGATTAATATGAATCATGTCAATGCAATACCCAGTAATCGCTCCTCTAAAGAGGGGCTGCATGAGGTATTATCTCACCAGTCATCATATCCATATTCTACCCTTCCCACCCCGTAAGGTTATTTAAACGTGTGGATTGGTCACGAATGCTTATTGCGTGCTACTACCCGGCTCATCCTATAGGTCGTAAAGTGTATTTAAGACCACTATTAATACAAGGTAAGGACTAGGCTGAACCCTTAGGTTTAAAGGACCAAATGCTAGGCGACATATACAACAAGTAGGACTACACATACAGGAACCACACAAAATCAAATAACAGGGTCACAGATCCCTCACAATTAAACATGTAATTAGCACTTCTCAAACACACTTATGGTCTTAAAAGAATGCGAGTTTAAAGATAAGTTTCAGCAGTAGGTTTAACCACAACTGAGTGATCCAAAGAGTATTTGATATGCAGAAATAGAACTAAGAAAACAACTGAGTAAGTAATGGTGAGGTGACCGTTAAAACATGGGTTGAAAATGAAGACTTGAAAATACAGTAGTTCAGTTAGACAAAAATAACGTGATCCCGGGCCAGTAATTTAAAAGCTTAACAGAACAAGAATTAGAAAATTAATGAGTCTACGAAACAGGTTTGTAGGTAAAGAGATGTTCAGTAAAAGAGTGGACTTCATAGAGATGGATAAAAAGAGTTTGGAAAGTTAAAAGGCTGAGTAGTTTGAAACTAGTAAGACAAGATCAGTCATTTTATTATTGGGCCTAAAGCTTGCCCAGGCGACGTACATATTTCCTTCTTGCCAACATGAATATTAATTCCAGTTTTAAAGAGAAGACGTAGTCAACCAAACTTGTGTTGTTAGATTAAACAGCTGGTGAGGCGTTCAACAATTGCAACCCATGATATCTAATGCACATAAAGCTCCTAAAGCATGGACTCTAAATGCAGTAATAGCTTCATAATAGGTGTTTGTTGATTACTAGCTGATTACAAAGTGAGTATAACAATTTGAAAGTAAACAACCTAAAATAGGATATCTAGGTGTAAGATGCATGTCATGTGCATGGCTTCTATTGCACAAATTAGTAAGTAAAGCGCTATATACATGTTCTCTACCCATTGATTAGACTAAGCATGCATAATCCCTCCCAATTTCTCTATAACCCCAATCAGTTGTTTACAAATTTATTACAAAACCATGATAGATGAATGACATAATAAAAAATAAAATAAGAAGCTACTATATAGGGAGCCTTCAACCAGGCCCAATCTTCCAACCTCAACCCATTCGAGTTTATAGCCTTTGCCATGGTCTAGGTGCGGCAAAACTCCTTAGGACCCCATTGGGTCCCAGGCCAATACCAACACCTAGACATTTTAGAAGAATGCAGGACAGGTGCAGTGTGGAATACCAGCCTTGTGTGTCAAAGTACAGTGAGTACTCAGAGGCAGTCAAAGCAATGCTCACACGAAGGAGGCAGAACCTATTTTCTAAGAATAGTGTGAAGTGCAGGAAAAAGTATTTAAAGAAAAGTTTTAAGAAAACAAGGGTTTTTTTTATAAAGAAACAACAGAAACAGTAGCATAAGATTGCATACAATGATCATGGGGAAAGGGAGCAAATAGATCACATAATGCTAAAGGGATGCAGGTTTAATGAACCAGACTACACAGAATCAGGGGATTCGGGGGACTGGGAAGCAGCAAAGTTAGGCATGCTAATGTGTGACAACAGGATATAGGCATAGCAAATAAAATTAGGAGTAAACAAAGTCAGACTTAACATGTAAATCAGACGACATGGTGAAGTATTAAAGCAAAGAGTCAATCACGCATTGAGCAAGAGAAGCATAAGCAGAAGAAAATTACAAAGATAATGAACTGAAGCAAAAATAAACACATTGGTGTGAGACTTGAAAGATTAATCAGGACATACCAGTAAAAGAGAAAAAGCAGGATGCAAAGACAAAGGTAGTAATCCTATGTTAGCCCTGGCATTCAGCCGGCTAATATTAAGCAGGAGCACAGAATAGTAATAGAGCAAGAGAGAGCAGGAGAGAATGCAGATTTGAAAGTATTCAGTGGTGTGTAAGTCAGAAGATTGTCGTGTTTTTGTGTAAAAGACTTATGGTATTTATAGTTGAATGTAGGTAGTACAAATAAGGTAAAATCACAGAAATATGTTAATTGAAGCACTCGGAATAAATTAATTAAAGAATCAAGGAAGTACTCCCATTAATTAAGGGAATCAAAATCAAACAAAATATTCAGCACCATATCAGGCAAGTAGGAAAAAATCAGCGTATGAATAAATAGGGAAGGAATCGAGATTCAGTATTGCACATAGTGGCCAATTAAGACCAAATTCAGGAAGATTCTAAGTAAGGAAGGTCTTAAAAGAACAGAGTATTATAACAAACAAGGTAACAAAAATCAATTAGTTCAAGCGGGTGAGTAGAATGCTAGGTTTTTAAAAGAAACTTTTTGAATTACCAGTCAATTAGGGAAAATCAGAATCAATCATGTGATGTCATGATTCTGCATTTTTAGCATATAAATAGAGGTGAATGAACAAAAGTAGCGAGCAAAATTAGCTATATAGACGGAAGGGTAACAAGAGAAGAACAAACACAATTACTTAGATATAGTGAAAACAAGTTAAGATGCAACAGGACATATTCGAAGCATGGTGATCATGAAACATTAATAAGAGCCAAGCAAATAGGCTAGCAGATAGAACCAAAGCAAAGAAAATCAGGTTAGTACACGCAATCACATGAAGAAAGAGGCTAACACATAGAGACAAGGCAAAGGAAATTAGGCTAACACATATTATCGGAGCAAAGAAACATGCTACCGCACATAATCAAATGAAGAGCATTTTCTAGAAATTAGGTTTTTTAGTAGAGTCAACAAGAGCAAAGAAATAAGACAGAATAAACAAACAAAAGGTTTTAATCATAAGTAAAATCAGTCGAAGCATGCATAAAGAAATCTAAGAAACCCTAATTTTCAAAGAAAGTAAAAGGTGGTTCAAAATAAAAGATCTTTCAGAATAAACTCAAAAATAAGCAGAACATAAAGGAAAACATGAAAATAGCATTGTTTTTGAGAGATTCAGGAGAGAGTTAGGGTTTCAAAAACAAAGGAAAAAACCTAGAAGTGGAGAGAACCTGTCGAAACTTTATAGATCGTGACATATAGGGTGTGATTTCGCCTGAAATCACAACGATGAACCCACGAGTAATAGGACCACGAACCCTAGGTCTCAACCACCATGGTCCACAAACCTCGAAGGTCCTAGAGATGTTGAACAGGATGGTGAGAGGCCCATCGGAGCCTTAGGGTTGAAGGGAGGTAGCCGGAGATGGCCAGAAACAAACCAGGCGGAACTTTATTAGGGACTAATTCACATGGTGGGGGTTTTGGGGTCTCAAAAATAGAGAGAACCAGTGATCTATGGTTTCAGGGCGGTTGATGGTCGAATGGGGTGATATTGGAGGTTGCCGGAGAGGCGATGGAGTTCATCGGAGAAGAGAGAACCAGAAGGTTCTAGAGAGAAGGGAGAGGGAGAGGCGATATAGAGAGAGAGACGGTCTCAGAGAAATGAGGGATTTGGGGGGGAGAGGGGTAATTGAATTTAATTATGGAAATCAAATGTTGGCCGTTGATCTCATTTGATCAACGGCTCAGATTAGATCAAGCCTGGACCGGGTTGATTAATTGGGTATGGGTCGGGTGATTTGAAGATTGGGTCGGAAATTTGGGGTTGAAATTGGGGGTTCAATTTGTGGTTAGAATTGGAATGTAAAGGGGTTATAATTGAAATGGACGAGGCTAAATGTTAAATAACCATTTTTTCCCTTTTATTTTAATAAAAATAGTCAAAATAAATTTCAAAACCAATTAAAAGCACTAAATTGATTAATAACATATAAATGTTAATTAAAAAAATACTGGGGTCGATTTTGTAATTATAAAATACTATTAATCGAAAAATAGGCTATAATTGTAATTATAGCAATTTAGCTTTTAAAATACCAAATAAATTTTATAAAAATATGCAAAAATCACCTAAATTTTACCTTGGTGTAAATATGAGAATACAAATAAATTATTCACCAAAAAAGCTAGTCTGGGAATAATTATTGAATTTTGTTCTATTAAAATAGACAACAAATTGATTTTGAAAAATCTTTAAAAATAAGGAAAAATACCAAAACTCTTGGGTATGCCTATATATGCATGTACATACTATTTTGAGAATATTTTGAGTATATATATAATACATAGGAAAAAATTGGGTATCAACAGTCTTTATTGCATATTTTATGCCATTCCGTGTTCTTATATGATCATACCAGGCTTTGTGATTTCTTTCCTTTTAAATCACTGCTTATTACCGTTTGAATTTGATTCCTTAATTAAAAGAGGAGTCCATGTCCTGATTAGATTATGATTGATGCCAGTTCCATAATTAGGGACTACTACCTTGTTTGTTTACTCGTATTCAGTACTATAAGTAACCCCCCCCCCCATTGTCTTTTAAAAATGAACACATTGCATATCACAAATAGAAACATCAATCACTTTGCTCTCTCTTGTTCTATTTCTCCCCTTTTCATTCTTGTGCTGTTGTTGCTCCCTGCTCTTCACTGTCATTAGCCAGCTGAAAAGCTAAGGCTAATATTGTGCTTATACTTGGCTTTTGCATTCTGTTGTGTTCTCTTATTACTGGTATGTTCAGTTTAAATTCCATCTTCCAAACCAATGTTGTTATTACTACTTCAGTGTGTCCTATTCCTAATTGTTTTCTACTTATGCTTCTGCTATGCAACATGTGATTGATTCTTGATTTACCTATTGGTGCTTGCATGCTTATGACTACTGCTTGTTCCTAATCGTACATATTATGACTACATAATGTTACTATTTACTTTTATGCCTAAATCTGACTATTTCAAAGTCTCTTTAAACTCTTTTGATTTTGTGTACCATGCTTAGTAAGTTTGTATTAAATCTTTGTATCTTTTGGATGTTTATGTGATCTATTTGTCCCCTTTGCCCATTATCCTTGTGTGCGTCTCTCCAACTCTGTTTAAACTCTTTAAATTACCAACTTTCCTCTCCTGCATTTCATACTACTCTTTGAGAATAGCTTCTATCCCCTTCGTGTGAACACTGCTTTGGGTACCTCTGAGTACTTACTGAACTTTGGCACACAAGGCTGGTAATCCCACACCGCACCTGTCCTTCATTCAACTAAGTGTTTGGGTGCTGGTATTGGCCTGGGACCCCAGGGAGCTTTGTCGTACCCAGACTATGTCAAAGGCTGTGAAACTCAAAAGGAGTGAGGTTGGAAGACTGGGCCTAATTGAAGGCTCCCTATAGAATAACTTTTTATTTTTGTTCTTTATTACTGTAATTCAGATATTATTGGTTTGTAATAATATGTAAATGAATGATTGGGGCGGAATAGTGAATATTGGGGGGGGGGGGGTATGCATGTTTAGGTTAAACAATGGGTAGAAAACATGTTTATTGGTTTTATTTACCTATTTGCGCAATAGATAACCTTCTTAGGACATGCATTTCATATGTTAGAAATCATGTTTTAGGTCTTTCACTCTCAGTAAGTTATTGCACTCACTTCATAGTTCTGATTAATTAATAATAAGCCAGGTAACTCTCGTTACTGCATTGGCATATTAGAAACTATGTTTTAGGTACCCCTATATGCGTTAGATATTGTTTCGTTAGTACTACTTATCTGTTTGAATTACAGTGGTTAATTAGCATGTTAGTCTAATAACCTTGCTAAAATATGGCTAAGTAGTTTAAAATGCTTCTGCAAGTACCTTATCATACGTACCTTAGAAAAATCATAATCAGATATGCATGTCCACTCTTTAAAAATAATTAGGCAATGCATATGACGCCTAGGAAAACCTTAGGCCTAATAAGAATCGATTAATCATGTTGTTACCTGTTTAAGACTAAACAGTCTCTTTTAATTTCGAACATTGTCGCTCCCACTCTTGCTTTGACTCTCTGAAGATCACTCTATTTTTATTAAAAAATCCCGCCCTGACTGGAAACGATTTTGAAATGGTGCATCTATTTATCCTCACTGAGTTTCTGATTTCTTACATTTTCAAACTACTGGGTTACCATTCTCTGCCCAGAATCGTGCTATTTTACTTGTTCTACACCTCATTAAACTATTGTCACTACTTCATTTTTTTTAAAACCATGCTTTAACGGTTCTTCTCACTAACTTAACTTGTGTTATCTATTCCTGCTATAAAAACTCCTATCTTTGAGACCTTGAATGTATTTGAAACAACCTAATTATGTGTTCACTTGTGGAGGGATCTGTGAGCCTTTATTTGATTTTGTATGTTCCCTTATGTGTAGTCCTATTTTCTATGTATGTCGCTTAGCATTTTTGCCTTTAAACATAAGGGTTGAGCTTAGTTCGTACCACATACGAATAGTGGTCCTAAATACCCTCCAGAACTTAAAGGACGGGACGAGTAATAGCACGCAATAAGTATTCGTGACGAACTCAAGCGTTTAATAACCTTTACGGGGTGGGAAGGGTAGAATATGGAGATAATGACCGATGCGCTAATTTCTTATGTATCCCCTTTCTTAAGGAGCGATTACTGAATATTGCATTGATGTGATCCGTATTAATCATAAACCTAGGACCACTCTCCCTTTATTTGCTTTCGTCTCTTCTTCTAAAATTATTCAATTTTTTTTTTTGATTTCTGCCTACTTACCTTCAAAAGTTTTTAACTTATTTGCAATGTTTTAACCTTGATTGTTTACTTGATTATGTGAAGTCACAATATAACATGGTCGGGGACCACACTAGTGGATCTTGAGAGGTGCCTAACACCTTCCCCTCGAGATAATTTCTAGCCCTTACCCAAACTCTGGTTCTTCAAACTCAAACCCCTTCCTAGTTTCCTAATGCACTTTTATCATTATGTGGCGAATCTTCAATTCCAAAAACCCAAATCCCAAAAGGGAACGAGTTGTCGTCCCAAATGTCGTAAACCCGATTTCGCGAGAAAAAGAGGGCGTCGACAGCGATATTGGCTCTTATGATGTGCCCTTAGGCATATTGCAATTTTCAGGTCTAGTCTCAGAGTCGCATTACGATTCGAGCTGTAATCGACCCTGTAATTTCATTGAGTTTCCGGCCCTCGATAGTGGCACTTATGTTTTTTGGTCGTTGAGACCTCTTAGTATGTGGCCCAAAAGCTTGTATAGTTGACTATTTTGGATTCGGTCTCCAAATCGATTACAATTCAACCCCATTTTAATCCTCAAGTTAGAGACAATGGCTCTTACACTGTTTGGCCGTAGAGACCTTACAATATGAGGCCCGTAGGCTTGCTTAGCTGGCGACAATGGGTCTTACGCTATTTTCGCCCATGGGCTTTTTTGTAGACTTTGTTTCTTCTCGTTAAGGTCTTTTAGAGTATTTTTGCCTGACCCGTCGTTAGTTCTAGATGAACCTCAATTTCAAGTCATTGTCATCGATGTTATGAGCACCTGGTATGGTTCGTAGCTCGTAGGTCGAGTAGATCGACACTCTTGTAATTTGGAGCCGACGTGGTCGGAGCTCATTTTTTGCCCGTTGAGGGATACCTGTTTTAACTGGTTCTTTCCGAAGTATATTCAGAGTAGTGGCCTACGATTTTTAGTGATAGTAGGGCATCCCCGAGTCGCGTTATTTTGGCTGTGTCAGCCATTTTGATCGTAGTCATGTGCGTTTGGCCGTAGCAATTTTTTATCCCAAGAGATAGTTTAGGCGTCTACATCGAGGGTATGCCTTTTAGGGATTCTTACAAATGCGATGTATAGCCTAAACTTTGGGATTTTCATGCCTGTTGAGGTATTACAGTTTGTCATGCCTATTGGGGTCTTACAGTTTTTCAAGGTTATTGAGGTCTTACAGTTTGTCATGCCTATTAAGCTCTTGCAGTTTGCCATGCCGATGAGGTCTTACAACTTGTAGAATAGATCTGGTTACGCCGAGGCTGCCCGCTAGGGGTATTATAGTTTCGGGTTTTCAAGTCATATGGCAATTAACAGCAGTCTCCAAGCCATCGAGTTTGTTGAAGCCTGAAGACTGCTTCATGTGAGCTCGAGTTGCCTTATAGGGGCTTGATGAGCCTGGAGTTTTGATCTTGGGGTCGTGCGGGCGTCAAATTATTGTTGCTAAGTCTCCGAGTACCTAGGGACGCATTCAATGGAGAAGTATTTGCTATGAGTATGTTGAAATTTCCTTTTTCGAAACCCGAAAGCCGAAAAGGTATTCTTTATTGCTTGGCGTAAATATATGCTGTAAATATATATCGTCCCGTTGTTGTGAGCTCGGCCTACTGGGAGTGGCTCCTCTGATCATCTAATTTGTTTACATGATTCTGTTTTGGAACGTAGCCTACCATTTACTTGCCCTTCCGAGGGGATGGTGTCCTTTAGAGGAGGTCATCGCACGTCGTTTGACTGTAGAAGAAAGGACTGTGATCTCGTCAGATCCCTTTCTTGGAGGTATGCTACTCCGCTAACAATATTTGCTGGCGGGACCATATTTAGATTGGAAACCCGTTTGAGGAAAGAGAGCTTGGTGGGTCTCGCAAAAGGCCTTGGATCTCCGAGTGGAGTTCAGAATTTCTGAATGCCTCGGCTTACTATCTGCGTAGGGGTTACTAAAAGAAAAGAAGCGACAAAGGAGCAGATTAGTTCTTCCTTGCCACGTGATGTGTAGGCAACATTTTGAGGTGCGAGCCCCGATACAACCTTTTGCTATGTTCGACTAGGCTTGGTCGAAGAGATGGTTTTGCTTACCCTTTGATCCCTTCGAGGGCGGAGGCATCGATGTCAGCGATGGGTTATAAGGTGAGGGATATCCTATCTTCGCATGTAGCTCCGTGTTGAGTACTTTAGTCCTACCTTTATCAAGGGGTTTCATCCCTTTGGCAGGGCGGGGTCGGAGTCGTCTTTGGGTGGCATACCCGTTGTCATTTGAATAAAACGTTCTCTCTTTACGGGCACAATGTTCTAGCCCGAGCATAGACGGGCTATATATAGGGAGCAGCCTCTTGGATTGTTGTAGCGATCAACATCTAGAATCCATCAAAGATTTGAGGTGTGGGAGTGATTTGGCTCGTTAGTCCAAACTGCCCTATTAGCTTTTGCCTGACACCATTGGAATAGTTGGTCGAACCACCTGTACTCATGAACACATACTTTATTTGAAATAGGTTAAATAAGGGAGGGGGTTACCAATGTGTTAATACGAGGCCGAGGCAAAGTCTCAGCATCCCCTTCCTTGGATGTAAGGGTGTCCTTTGGGAGTATTCCATGGACCCGTCTTTTCCTGGTGATGAGCACTTTGACTTTTCACTTTATGGATCTTTGAATGGTGCCGCCGCCCCTTTACTGTCGTGGTAATACGCTGTGGCTTGTCAGCTTCGTTTTTCCCGATCTCCTTTCTCCCTTGGAGCTGGATTCGAGTCTGACTGCTCGATGATACTTGGTGGCGACATCTATTGAATAGCATAGTTGTCGTTCTTTTGAGCCAGTGATCGCGCGCGCACCGTAGTTCCTGTGTCTGGCCATTATTCTCTTGAAGGGGTTTCGGTCGAATAGGTCTGAGCCACCTGTAATTCCTGGTTTTGCTTACGGTTATCATGATATTTGGTATAGTAATGCTGAAATCGTACTCGGCTGGGCGGGGTTTTCCTGCCAGCTGTGCCTTGTTGAATCTGGTTCTATTGGAGGTTCCTCGAGGGTGCTGTCCTCGGGCCATTTCCCTATTGTTGTGAGGTGGGTTGCATCTCGAGTCGTTCCTTCCATTCACAGTGCACGGATGACACCTCTATCAGTTTGGCATCAGCTTCTTATTTGGGAGTCTGCTTGGATATACCAAACCCGTGGAGGTTCCCGGATGGTTGTCCACGGCCCCGATTCAGGGCTGGTGCCGAGTGTGGGCATCCAACCAGGCCTAGGCTAGGTAGGCTTCGCTTGAAATGTCCTAAGGTCATTGGTCATGCTTGTTTTAGGCTTCGGGTGACGGCCTATGTTGCTCGATCATCCGGAACTGGGATCGATCTCATTCGTCCTATAAGGGAATGGGGTGCGGCTTCCCGCGACATTTCATTTCTTCTTCTTTCGACCTCAGGTGTATCGGTCCCTCTCGGTACTGCTTTTATAGCATCGGTGTGTGCTTCTGCAGAGGACCACGCTGGAATGGTAAGCGAGCCCGTGAGGCGAGGTGCCAGGCAGTGGCGCTGCGTCATGGTTTCTTTTGAGAGATTTTCTTTGAATTTCCTCAATGAGACGGGCTCGAACTCATCATCTTGGAGGTCTCTACCTCTGAATGAGCAAGCGTAAGTGGTGGTATGCCTATATAGGGATCCGAGGTGTTCCGGATTTCTGTGAAGCGTGTCCCGGGACCATTTCCTCAGGAGACGATTGCTGCAAAAGCTTCCATGAACCTGATTCGATCCTTTCGAAGAGATTGCCAAGAATCCTCATTGCGGCAGGGTCGAATACCGATCCGTCACTACATGATCTCTCGGGTACTAGCTCGACGTGAGGAGATGTTTCCGGTGCTACTGCGTTGAGAGTCTCCGGGCAACTTTGCAGTCGAGCAATAGCCAACGGTCGTGCCTGCAACATTTCAAAAACAACATGAAGACTAACTTCTTGTTCTACCCTGGCCGGGGATTTTTGGGCTTCCTGTTGGTCAACACTTTGTATGCTATCATTGTTACACGAGGCTTAGTTGACCTTTTGCGCGCCTTACAAGCCCGCATCTGCTTGAACCGATGCAGATGCGTTATCGGGGTCCTGCAGTATCGCGCCAACCGTTGGAGTAGCCATATTATTTTTTCTGTGATTTTGGGGTAGTCATTCTCGATTTTGCTTACCGAGCCGAACATTAACCCGAAATTAAAATATCTTGGGCAAGACAAAGTGTGAAAGATAACGTGCATTCGTGTGACGAAACTAGCAAGAAAATAATTTATGAATATAAAGTATTCATATATTATATACTTAAAAATATACTATTTTAAATAAAGTATTTATATAATATTTCGATTCTCTATATTTTCTAACAATGTTTTACAGGGGATAAGAATGCTATTAATTAAATAAGAAAATGAAAGAAACAAGAAAGTCGTAGCGTATTCGCTCCTCAGTGCAAGAAATCCACGACGAAGCTTCTTCAAGATATATCTTCATCGAGATAAATCTTCCCCAAGATGCATCTTCCTCATGACGCATCTTCCTAAAGACATATTCTCCTCAAGATGCATCTTCCTCACTTTAAATCACAACACTTCAAGAAGAAATGCACTTCTATAAATAGAAGGCAAATCTCTATGTTTGAGGCATCGAGAAAAAAGAACAAAAAGATCCACTTTATTTTCTAAAGCGTTGATCACTTATTTTTTTTTTGTTCTTCTTTCACTACTTATAATTTTTGGATTTCATAGTAGTGCTGGTAATATATGCCATATTATATAAGTTCTTTCTTTTTCAAATACTCGATAATGGAGTAGTGTCTTTTTGTTGGGATAGTTGATGAAGCTTGATATATAATTTTATAATAGTTTTCTTAATTTTATTACATACTTGGCCTGAGGTTCTCTAGCTCCACTTTTACATTGTGCTGGGGTGTTAGATTTTAATTAGCCACATCTGTCTGTTTAATTCTCAAGTTACTTTTATTGATTTTGTAATTCTCACGAAGCAAAATCGATACATACTGACTAGTGTGAATCAATAGATAGAGGGTAATTTTCAGCAATCTAGCATTCCAAATCTTGATTTTTACTTACTTCAATTTTAATTATCATGGAGGAATTGTTATAAGCAATATCATTGATTTTGTAGTAAAAATATTCTCACGAAGTTTTTACTACCTCTTATCACAAGTCAGGCAAGATACATATTTCGGTCTTATCGTCACTAGTCATAAGTCAGTTAATAATATAACATCAAGGAGTATTATTAATTGTTTACTTTATAGTGAGTAAAATATAATTGTATTAGCAATAAGCAATTATTCATTAGTGAAATATAAGTAGAAATTGAGATTTTATTATAAAAATATCGTCAAGTGAATTCAATGATTCCCAACACTTTTTAAATATAATTTTTTTCACAAGTTATTCTTGTTTAAGTAATTTACAAATTCAAAATCCAACTCTTTTCATCAATTTGGTTCTCTCAAATAGTAGCTAAAATATAACAAGTTTGTAGCATAGATTTTCCAATCTCTGTGGGACGATATCTTAAAATATTAGAATTTGACTAAGACGAGTAGGAAAATCCTATACACATTGGCCTCGTCAAATTTTTGGCGCGGTTGTCGGGGATTTGCATAAGTCTACTTTAAATTAAATATCTTATTACTAATTTGAGAATTTATTACTATATATATTGGTATCCTTACTTTGTTAATATTATCATCACCTACTAAATAATTCTATAATTATTACTACTATATCCATTCTAACGTTTTTTTTCCGTAGTAATATAAAAGTTCTTCTTTTCTTTCATTCTGATTGTTATTACTATTACCTACTGTTTTTATTATTAACATGTGTAGATATAATTAATGTGTATATCTATGACTCTTATGATATTGTCAGCAACTTCACATCATAGTACTTTCATCATAATATACTATTTATACTAATTATCTTTTCCTTTAATATTGATAATTATTATCACTAAGTGTACTATTCACTACTACTACTTTTCTTTTACCATTTTCTTTTAGTGATACTGTTATTGTAGGAATTAAGTTTAACTGTCTTTAAAAAAAACTTTAATTTTCTTTACTTCAAAAAAAGAGATGTGCAGCAAAGATGAATAAAAAGAGAAATTGGATAGACGGAACAACTTAATAATAGACCGAATCGGTGTGGTAATGGTATGATTAATTCCTTGTATGTGTTCGAAGTAATGGGCTTTTACAGGCATTGTGCAGCAAAGCTCTTGAGTTCTGACAGCTTGGTTTAGATAAAAGGATTCAGTCCTGGTAGTTTAGCTTGTACAACGGGGGTCGACAAAGATGTTCTTTTTGGGTGTTACCATGGTTTGAAGATGAGTATAATTCTTATGGTATATGCGATCTTCAGAGGATTTGGGTGAATGATCCTCATATGACTAAGGAAAGGGTGTTGCTAATCATAGTGATTTGACAAGGGTATATGTTTCAGAAAAAGGGCAATGTGACTAAGTTGATGGAACTTTGGTAGTGTTGTGGCATTTTCTTGATAGGTCGACTATTGGTATATGAGTGTGTTTGATGGCACAAGAGAATTTTAGAATATCTTCGAAAAATGACTGGGAGTCCTCATGCTCAGGCTATGTAGTGGTTGTGGATAGTGTGTATTGGTACCGTTAGCGGCTATTGGGATTGGAGGCCCGAGCGGGTCCTTCTTTGTTGGCATGTTAGATTTTGTATATGATGCTGAGTTGTAGACTGGTTGTCGCAATGTGGGTTATTCTAGACTATTGTGTTATGGGCTATGTCGGAAAATGCCACAGGTTGCGTGGCAAGGTGCATCAGATTATGTTCTACTAGAATGGTTGGTACTCCAAAGATCAGCGTACAGTTAAAAAGGATTGCTTTTCTTAATTGGGCCTTCATGGCAGAGGTTAGTGCAGAGGTTTCTACCATTGAGTCAGTTCCGGCATTGAGGGACCTTCTCGGATGCATTTCTTATGGACGGGCATGTAGCCGGGCGAGATTTGCGGATTTTGGTATTGATTTGGTATCGGGCACCGTATCGTATGGATCCGACATGAGTTATAGTAGTGGAAGAAGCAGCTTCAGGCTTCTTGGTAATGAGTTTGTTGGTAAGCTGATTGGATATGTGTTTAGCTTGAGTTGGCTTGGTTGGCCCTGAGTTGTATTGTTGAGGGACAGGTTGAATCCATCATTATTGAGCTTGTTAGTGATCTGGGGAGATCTATGAGATGCTTTTTTAGGGCTGTGAGGCGTTATTATTTTCGGACTGTGGGCACGTTAAGTGCGGTACTATTGAGATTCATTGTGTTTGAGTTTTGTAGCTTACAATGCTATAAGTATATATCATTATGCACTCATCATGCTTACAACCGATGCTTGGTATTTTGTTATAATGAGCAGTTTGGCTCGATGTGCATCTCCCTATGTGAGATACTTGTGTGAATCGGGTGGCACGCCGCCACGGGTATGTTATGTGGGTTGGGTTGCACTCCGCAATAGTGTGATGTTGAGAATAGTTTTCCATATGTAATTTTGTATGCCTTGCATCCTGGTTTCTGAGGAAAGTCCTTACCGGGTGTTGCTCGGGAAATAGCGCATCGGTTGTGTCCTTTCAGGATTAAATGGTGTATATTACTTGCTTTACCGTGGGTGTGATGGATGGCTTGGTTTCTAATATCAATCTGTGCGTGGCTGACTATTTTGAGCATGGTGACTTGAGGTGCTTCATGTGTAACAGTGTTTGGGCAGGATCGCACGTTGTGGCGAGGCCACGTGAAGTTATGACCTTTCGAGGAGGATTCAGGTACTCTATTTCTATGATGTGAGATGGGGTCCTAGCTTTGTGTTGTAGTGGTACTGTTGAGCTTGGGTACAACTCTTTCATTGAGTCATTTTCATGATTTGAGTATGTTCAGACCGCCCACCATTGGTGCGTGGATTATGCAAGTTGTGGCTTCAGCCGGTGATGAGGTGTCATATCACCAGAGTGGTGCGTTGAATTCGAGGTGATAGTTGGAGTCATTAATAAATGCGAACATATGTGATTTCAGCTGGTTAAAGGATTTATATCGAGGTTTGGCTCGGAAATCTGCTGTGGTATTAGTCAAAAAGGGAGTGGTTTCATGAATGGTTGATTTGAGAAATGGTTATGGTTTGATGTGTGTTTCATTATCATTGATAGGATATGAAGTGTTGGAATGGGGCTTTAGCTAATAAGAGGTTTCCATCGGTATATGGTTGTTGTGGACAACTGCTGTGAATAGAAGTTATCATTTCAGGTACTGGATTATGTGGTATATCCTGTGATTTCATTGAGGTTGCAAGTATGGGTTATTATAGCTGGTTCGGGACTATTCAAAGTATAGGTGCGAGGTTTGATTGTATTGATGATTTCAGAAGTGAAAAAAGTAGTTCTGTGAATTATGGGCTAGACTGGATTGGGTAATTTCAGCCATGTCATGTTGTCGAACCTATAAGAGATAGGGTGACGAGGGATCACCCCGGGTGTATGCTTGGTAAGGTCATTTAGCTATTGGTTGGCTTCTAGGACAACTCTGGGTATGCTCGAGGACAAGCGATTGTTTAAGTTGGGGAGGATGTGATGACCAGGCCCGTTGTCACGTGAGTTACCGCCCTGTGTCCCCCATATTATGTTGCTCTATGTTTCAATGTCAGTATTTGAGTTGATCGGATAGAATTGAATTGGTTTTAGTTGGAAATGAGGAACTTAGCCTCTTAAAAAGAAACTTTTTTGGAAAAGTCAACCGGAAGTTGACTATATAGTTAGAAGGCTCGGATATGAATTATTGTGGTTCGGTTAGCTTCGGGGGATGATTTGTGACTTAGGAGTGCGAACGGAATTAAATTTGGAGATCCGGTATAGAATTGGGCTTGAATTGGCGAAATTGGAATTTTGGCGAATTCCGGTTGATAGGTGAGATTTTGATCCGAGGGTCAGAATAGAATTTTGAGAGTTGCAGTAGCTTCGTTAGGTGGTTTTGGATATGTCATCAAATTTTCAGGTCATTCGGACATCGTTTGGTTGGATTTTTGATCGAAAATGCATTTCGGAAGTTGTTGAAGAAATTAGGCTTTGATTTGGTGAAATTTGATGATTTTGATGTTAACGATAGTGTTTTGATGATTGGAACAAGTTTGAATAAGGTTTTAGGATGTGTTTGTGTTTTTGGTTGAGGTCACCGAGGCCTCGGGGTGATTTCGGATGGTTAAATGGGAGTTTGAAGCCTTGTTGCAGTCAGATTTTTTTGCCTTCTAGTATTTCTGTATCTGCAAAAAAGGAGCTGGTTAAGCGGTTCTGCAGATGCGGAGGGGGAGCCGTAGAAGCGATCATGAGTGGCCCAGGGGATTTCCGCATAAGCGGAAGATTGAACGCGTAAGCGGGGCCGCGTAAGTAGATTTTAGACCGCAGAAGCGGTCGAGGGAAAACCGCATAAGCGGCGTTTGGATCGCAAAAGCGGTCCCAGTGGTTTTAAGTGAGACTGCATAAGCGGTCGATTTTGTCGCGTAAGCGGTACCGCAGGTGCGGTTAAAGGACCGCAGAAGCGGAAATTGGGCATGTGTCATAGTGATCAGTGTTCACGAACTTGGAAAAGAAAAAAAACATTTTGGACTTCGAACAAGCGGGTTTTTGGGCGATTTTGAAGAGGATTCGAAGGGATTTCATCAGGTATGAATATTTGGACTTGGATTATGTTATTATAGTGTAAAAACATGAATTAATCACTAAAATTCAAGGAATTAAAGGGTAAAAGAAATGGAGGTTAGCGCTTGAAACCTAAAAAGGTTTGAATTGATGATTTGAGGGGTCAAATAGACTCCGATTCTTGTGTATTTTATATGTATGGACTCGTGGCGAGACGAGGAATCCACTAATGTGAGTTTTGTAATTTTTCGAGAAGTGGGTCCGGGGCTCGGGTTTTACTAGTTTCGAGTTTTTTGATATATTTTGATTGTTTTCGATTGGGTATTGTTCCCTTAGCATATTTTAATGTATTCGCTCTGGTTTTAGTTAGATTCGACGCGCGTGGAGGCCAATTTGAGGGTCAAAGGCGTTGCGAGTGAGGAATTTCACCGGTTTGAGGTGAGTAATACTTGTGAATGATACCATGAAGTTTGAAACCCTGGATTTGCACATCATAGTGTTGTTTTGTAGTGACTTGCACGCCTGGGTCAAACACTGTTTTGAAATGTGCAGTCATATTGCCAAATTTTAAAGACTTAAATTGCATTTTCTGATGTTTTGAGTTAAAAGCTATTACTTGACATTGCCCGAGTGGCTCATTTGCATGTTCTGGACTGAGATATGGATCGGACTGCATGCCGCAACAGTATATACATATACATGCATGGATCGGACTGCACGCCGCAGTAGTATATTATATGGATCGGACTGCACGCTGCAGTGATATATTATGTAGATCAGACTGCACGCCGCAGTATTATAGCGCTAGGGCTGTAGGAGCCCCTCCGGAGTTTGTACACACCCCAGTGAGCGCGGGTACCCAAATGGATCGGGCTGCGCGCCGCAGCAGTCATGTGTATTGCATCGTATTCATGCATTCGTTCCTATTTGTACTATGTGGCATGACATTTAGCACTCACATATCATTGGCATACATGCTATTACTTGCCTTGTTGACCAGATACCCTGGTGTTATATGTTAAGGACTGATGTGCCCAAGGGGCTGACTTATGTGCCGACTTGCACTATCTGATATAGCATTCATATTCTTGACTGTTGGAAAAAAAGAATATTTGTAAAAGAGATTTTGTTTTTACTGAGCTTGAGATTTTCTAAAGGATTTTCACAGTGTTACGATTTTTCTCAAAGGGAGGTACTGTCTTTTATAGCATTTTGGAGTGCTCATACGTGTTTTCTTATCGCTCAGATATTATTCGCTCTTATTTCCACTAAGTTGGAAGTACTCACTTTACTCCCTGCACCTCGCGTGCAGTTGCAGGTATTGTTCACCCGGTAGCGGGTTAATAGCGGATTGAAGGTATTGCTATTGTAGCTAAGCAAGGTGACCGCCAACGTTCACGGCACCGATTTTCTTCTTCTTTATTTCTAGATTTTACTCTATGTATTATAGACTTTAAAATTGTAATAAAGATCCTCCTAGATGCTCTTGACTTGTGACACCCCGGTCGGGCTGAGTTAGACTAAAATATTGTTAATTAATGTTCTTTAAGTTGCATTTTCCATCTATTTATATTTAGTAAGTGTTAAAGTAACGAATTGGGTTAGTTGGTTGTCCTTGTCTTCACGAGAGGCGCCATCACGATCGGGTATGGAGATTGGGTCGTGACCAAAACCATGGGCAATCAAATTTCAGAACTTATCAGCAAGCAGCTCCATATCAGCAAAGGCCTCAGCAAACATATCCAAGTCTTGATGACCTTTTGTACAAATACATTAAGGTCACTGATGAATAAATGGAAAGCCAAAATTCAGCCCTTAAAATTTTGGAAATCTAGCTGAGCCAATTTGCAACTCTTATGTCAGAAAAAACTCAATTCCCCTTACCAAGCAATACGGAGAAAAATCCAATGGAACACCTTAAGGCCATCACCTTAAGATCAGGTAAGGAGGTTGATGAACCCAATAAAATCAGACAAGAAGAGAACCAGTCAGAACAACAGGTAAACAAGGGTAAGAATGTTAAAACACTCTCTGAACCATTAGAATATAAAGATGTCAAGAAAAAAGAAGAGAAAAATATTGAAAAAATTATTCCTCTCCACATGACAATTCCTTTTCCACAAAAAATGAAAAGAGAAAAGCTTGATGGTGAATTTGCAAAGTTTTTAGAAATCTTGAAACAAATTCATTTTAATATTCCTTTCACTAATGCATTCATATGCTAAATTTTCAAAAGAAATTTTGTCAAGTAAAAGGAAATTAGAAGAAGTTTATGTGGTAATGCTTACTGAAAAATATAGTGCTATACTTCAAAATAAGCTACCACAAAAACTTGGTGATCCTGGCAATTTTACAATTCCATGCACTTTGGGAGTAGTGTATATTGAAAAAGCACTCTGCGATTCTGGAGTTTTAACAAATTTGATGCCACTTTCTATCTTTAGAAAATTGGATCTTGGTGAAAAGAAGGACACAAGTGTTTCTCTTCAGTTTGCAGATCAAAGTACTAAGAAACCTTAAGGAATAATTGAAAATGTGCTTGTAAGAGTAGATAAGTTTGTTTTCCCTATAGATTTTATAGAACTTGAAATAAAAGAATGTTCTGATGAACCATTATTTTCGGTGGACCCTTTCTTGCTACAGGTCGAGCAATTATATATGTCCACCAAGGACAACTAATTCTAAGAGTTGATGAAGAAAGGGTCATTTTTGACATGTAAAAAATACTAAGATTTTCAAGAGATGAATCATCATCTTCATGTTTTTCAATTGACATGATTAGTTATCTTACATATGAATATAGAGATGATAAATTAACTTTACACCCAATGGAAAGATGCTTGGCCAAATCAGGCATCATACAAAATGATAATCCCACAATTAGGAGAGAAGCTGAAATACTGGAAAAAGATTTTGAGGATAAGAAGATGCAATCAGAAGAAGTTCAACCAAAAATTGAACTCAAAGTTCTTCCTTCTCATTTAAAATATGTTTATCTTGAGCAAGAATTATTTCCAGTAATTATTTCATCTTCCTTGACTGCAGAACAAGAAGAAAGACTAATTCAAGTCTTAAAAGCACACAAAGGAGCTTTAGGGTGGAATGTAGAGGATATCAAAGGGATTAGTCCAGCAATTTGTACGCATAGAATCCTCATGGAAGATAGCTACAAGCCAATAATCCAACCCCAAAGGAGATTGAATCTTGTAATGCAGGAAGTGGTGAAAAAGGAGACTATCAAGCTTCTAGAGGTAGGTATTATTTACCCAATTTCAGATAGCCCTTGGGTAAGTCCAGTTAAGGTAGTACCAAATAAAGGAGGTATGACAGTTATAAAGAATGAAATTAATGAACTCGTAACTACAAGGACTGTTACAGGATGGAGTGTCTGTATTGATTATAGACGTCTCAATGATGCTACCAAAAAAGATCATTTTCCTTTATCATTTATTGATCAAATGTTAGAAATAATTGCAGGATATGGTTTTTACTGTTTTCTAAGAAAAATATTTTTACTAGATTTATCACACCTCGAGTCATCATTAGTGATCAAAGAACTCATTTTATGAATAGGCAATTTTCTGCTTTTCTATCAAAATATGGTGTGACTCACAAAACTGGAACACCATATCATGCTCAAACACAGGGGCAAGTTGAAGTTTCCAACCGTGAGTTAAAAAGAATTCTTGAAAAGACGGTTGGAATTTTAAGAAAAGACTGGTCTTTAAAATTAGATGATGCATTATGGGCAACCGAACGGCGTTCAAAATGCTAATTGGAACATCCCCATATAAATTAGTATTTGGAAAGGCTTGCTATTTTCTAGTTGAATTAGAACACAAAGCTTTTTGGGCACTGAAAGCATTAAATTTTGAATTAACCACTGCTGGTAAAAAAAATTTTTCAGGTTAATGAATTGGAAGAACTGAGGTTGGAAGCGGAGGCAATTTCCAGGGAAATTAAAATCCAGGTGGACAGGTCCTTATAATGTTACAGATGTTGCTCCATATGAGGCAATTGAAATTCAACAGATCAATGGAGGAGACAAATTTAAGATAAATGGTCACTGGTTAAAGTTATATTTTGGAGGCCATTTTGAGCAACAACCATCGGTAACCTTGATAGCTAATACATTCTACTGTTAATAAGTCGAGCTGACGATATTAAACTTAGAACTACAATTCCTTACCTGTATCCATTGAGGGTGAAGTAATGGAGCCTCATAAGTCCAACATCGATTTGAGTAATTAAATGCTTAACTAATTGATCTAGTTAACATCCAGATTATTGTACAATCAAAACATCTCATGAAGGCCTCTATAAAAACAGAGTCACCTAAACTGGAGCAACTCCATTGTGATCGGTATGCCTAAGTGACCGGTTAGTTAACCATTTAATGATGCAATTCAAATGGTGGCACATGTAAATTTTGGTTTATATTTAAACCCGGACCCCATGACTTATAAGGTCTAAAAACTAGTCAAGTCTATTGCACATAGAATATGTGTGGTCACAGTTTATTTCAAGCTTTCTTCTGTGATTGTAAATTTGAAAGAAAAAAAGATTGTTATTTTCTTTTTACATGTAAAATACCTCTATATGGTTTTAAACTATACAAGACAATAGAATTATTAGTATTTGGCATTAGTCAGCTGGTTATAAAACTTGACCATAATAAATACAAATAAGCTCATCTTTTATTTTATTCTCAATTGTTGTTCTTGTATAATATTAAAGTTTTCAAATAATTATTCGCATGGTTTCAAACATATTTCTTTCATTTATGCCATATAACTTTCATGTTTGTATTTGTATTTTTGTGAAGGCAATAATGAATCTCCTAATTTGGGAAATAGTTGGAATTGAGAAGCCTTGTGATCTCAACAGGTAGAATCAATAAAACTTTGCTAGAACTTGCCCCAAATGTCTATCAAGGCGAAATTATAGAAAATATTGAGTTTTAAATGAAATTGGGCTTTCCTAGATTCACTTTTTAACCTCTCTGTTTCTTCTACTACACACACACACACACATTTTCCTTTAGCACCCAACTTTGAGCTTTCTTAAAAAAAGAGAGAGAAAGGATAAACCAACTCTTCTTGATACATCATATTGGTTTAACAAAGAAAAAATATTTCTTCCAGCTATAATTGAGCAGAAATGGCTATTTAAGCACGGGATGAAGGAATACTTTTGATGTAAAGTTTGTAGTCAAAGAAAGATGGATTGGTTTGTATATAAAGTAAAAAAAATGATATGAATATACTTATGGAATAAATTCTTGGTATAATAAGTTAGAACTTATGGAGAATGTTTCTGTTGAAAGGAATGTCGATTTAATTGATGTTAATCATGGGACTGAAGACATCTCTAGAGTTTTATCTTCTTTGTATTAAGTTGTACTAGTTGCTATGGTAAAATAATTGGCTCACATTATAAATCTGGAAGGAACACAGTCACTATAAATATTTCATTTATCCTTACCCTCACTAAGCCAAACAATAAAAGCCTGAAAATGTCCTAAAAAGATTTTAAAAATCAATGTTGATTCTACATTAGTGGAGACTGACATGAAGGACAAGCTTATGGAAAAAGTTTGAGAAACTCAAGGATTGTGATCATAATGTTATCAATCTTAAAAAGTTAGTCAAAGGAGGAGAGAAAATTTATGTCAAACAAAAACAGAAGTAGAAATAAGGTAAAGATTTTGTGACTTGAAAAACTTATAGAATTTGAATGTTATGTGAATTTTTATTTTCTTAATTTTCTAGTCTACAAGAAATAATAATAATTAATAAAATAATTCTCCTCGAGGACGAGCAATGACTCAAGTATGGGGGAGTTTGATGAATATAAAATATTCATATATTATATACTTAAAAATATACTATTTTAAATAAAGTATTTATATAATATTTCGATTCTCTATATTTTCTAACAATGTTTTGTAGGATATAAGAATGCTATTAATTAAACAAGAAAATGAAAAAAACAAGAAAGTCGTAGCGTTTTCGCTCCACAATGCAAGAAATTCACGACGCATCTTCTTCGAGACATATCTTCATCGAGATACATCTTCCCCAAGATGCATCTTCCTCAAGACGCATCTTCCTCAAGACATATTCTCCTCAAGATGCATCTTCCTCATTGAGATCACAACACTTCAAGAATAAATGCACTTCTATAAATAGAAGGCAAATCTCTATGTACGAAGCATCGAGAAAAAGGAACAAAAAGAGCCACTTTATATTCTAAAGCATTGGTCACTTATTCTTTCTTATTCTTCTTTCACTACTTATAATTTTTAGATTTTCCAGTAGTGTTGGCAATATAGGCCATATTATAGAAGTTCTTTCTTTTTCAAATACTCGATAATGGAGTAGTGTCTTTTCGTTGGGATAGTTGATGAAGCTTGATATATAATTTTATAATAGTTTTCTTAATTTGGCCTGAGGTTCTCTAGATCCACTTATATATTGTTCTGGGGTCTTAGATTTTAACTAGCCATATCTAGCTATTTAATTCTCAAGTTATTGTATTGATTTTATAATTCTCACGAAGCAAAATCGATACACACTGACTAGTGTGAATCAATAGATAGAGGGTAATTTTCAGAAATCTAGCAATCCAAATCTTGATTTTGCTTACCTCAATTTTAATTCTCACGGAGGAATTGTTATAAGCAATATAATTGATTTTGTAGTAAAAATATTCTCATGAAGTTTTTACTACCTCTTAGCAAAATTCAGGCAAGACACATATTTCGGTCTTTATCGCCACTAGTCATAAGTCAGTTAATAATATAACCCCAAGGAGTATTATTAATTGTTTATTTTATAGTGAGTAGAACATAATTGTATCAGCAATGAGCAATTATTTATTAGTGAAATATATGTAGAAATTGAGATTTTATTATAAAAATATCGTCAAGTTAATTCAATGATTCCCAACACTTTTTAAATATAAATTTTTCCACAAGTTATTTTTGTTTAAGTAATTTACAAATTCAAAATCCTACTCTTTTCATCAATTTGGTTCTCTCAAATAGTAGCTAAATATTACAAGTTTGTAGAATAGATTTTCCAATCTTTGTGGGACGATATCTTAAACTATATTAGAATTTGACTAAGCACGAGTAGGAAAATCCTATACACATTGGCCTCGTCAATAATCACTATTATTTTTAACCCCACGGTGGACGCCAAACTATTTACCGTAAAAATGGTAACAACAATTAAATTTGTAAAAGGGATTCTAAAAATATGTGATCTATTCCCGAGCTAGTTGTTAAAGTGGTTAATGCTAAGAAAGTGACGTATAATATTGAAAAAGCGAGTTAAAATGATGTAGTAGTCAAACCAAAGGGGCCTGTTGCCACGACGCAAAGTCAGTCGACGGGGACCTCAGAGCCAAGGTTCGACCCGAGCTCGAGCTACTGGGGGAAATCGGGAATGGGATAACAGACAGAGATATGATTAAGCAAAGCTCTATGTTTCCAATATTGAGCAAAGTAGTGAAGAACAAATAAGAAAATGATAAACTCTAAGGCGGCCTCGGGCCAGTGAGAATGAACAACTTAGAAGAAAAACAGAGAGAGAGAGAGAGAGATATTATTGCACTTGTGGTGAAATGGATCAACCTCAATCTTTTACAAGGTGGGGCGGGTCCCCTTTACATAGGAGGTGAGACTCGGCTACAAGTATGTGGAGATTAATTGCAAAGTACGGTAATGGGATGGCTTGACATGATACCTTAGCATAGGCTCTGGATAGGCCGGGCCTGTCAGACGTAGCCATGTGCCTAGAGGGCTTCCCCCTTTGTCCTGGCTTCATTCTTTATTTCCTCAGAGTCGGGCTTCGACAAGCCCCGAGGTCGAGAAGTCGATCGCGGTTTCCCGCCCTCGGGGTCCCGGGGCATGCTTTCGAAATGACTTGATAGCAAGAAATCAAGTCTTTTAATTTTTTCGCGTACAATAGTGATTGTTTTGACCCGTCGTCGGTTTGGGAAGAACCTCGACCTCAAGTCGTTTGCGGCCATTTGTGGCGATATTCGAGCACCTCGAAAGGTATGGCTTGTAGGGTGAGTAGCTCGAAGCTTTGCGATTTGGAGCTGACATGGTCGAAGCTCTTTTGCATGTTGAGGATAGCCTGTTTAACCAGTTATTTTCAAAGTAGATTCAAAGTAACGGCCTATGATTTTTTTGCGACAGTCGGGGTCGAGGCGACGTCTCGAGAAGTGGCTTCAGGGTAAGCGTGTTAGCGGAGTCCGTGCTAGCCAAATTTTTCGTCCAGCCACTTTTCGCCTTCTTTTGGTATCCGCCTCATCATTTTGCTCTTCTCCCAGATTCCTTTTGAAGATGCCATTATAGGAAGACGGGGAGGAGATCCCTGTGGGGGCCGGGCTTGGAAGATATTGTCTTTGAGGTCGTACGACCTGAAGGACGCTTTTGGAAGTGCTATACGTATATCGGATGCTCTCTTGGACGTGCATACTACCTGTATCTTTATCCTCTCTTTTTTCTTTTTGTAAAAGATCTCTTGGGGGATTTTGTAATCATGTAAGATGCAATTGTATATACGGATATGAATATAAATAAGCTTTTCCTTGGGTCCTGCTTTCAATTCTTGTCTTTCTTTGATATACTTTTATGCCTTCGAAAATCTTCATTTGTTGTCAGCTGCTGGTGTCTGCTTCGGACGGAAGCATTTTCCCGGATCCCATGTTATTTGGTGTAGGTTTCCCCGAGCCCTAATCGAGCCTTCGACCGAGCTTAAGTCAACCCGATATACTCAGGTTTTCAAGTGCCTCTGATTAAGTGGGGATAATCAATAATATCTTGGGTCCCTCGGGAAAGGAGTTGAGAGAAGATTATACCCTTAGGTACGTAAGGGTCCCTTCCGGGCCATAGATAGCCCATCTGGTGAGTATGTGTTTAACTTTGCTTTGGGAAGTCGCCCATGCTTGGGCATCACTTTGATTTTGCTGGGAGCTTTTGACCATTGTGAAACAGCCTCCCGGAGGACCCTTTGTATTCTGCATGGGATGAGCAACTTTTGGATTGCCCGGCCCTGACCTGGAAGATACAGGAAGTGCCTTTGGGCTCCGTGGTGGCCTTTTAGGAGGAGGCTCACTGATTTCCTTTGGCGGAGGCCTTTTTGTGTTGGTCTTGTGCTGAAGAAAATGTTGCTTGGTCTTTCGGGGCTTTGCCGTGATGGGACCGCGGAGCAGATTTTATATCTCTGGTGCGGGAGATGATGTCAAGGGCTGATGACCCTGGGTTGCTTCTTGAACTTATCATTGCTTTCAGATACAATGTGAGGATACCTGTGCCTATTTTAGGGGGCAGCCAGAGTCTGCCACAAATAATCGTTTGCTTGGAGAAGGCACACGTCGGACTTCGGGCGAGTTATTCCTCTTGGTGTTAGCTACTGATTTCGCTCCTCCGAAACCCTCTACCGCTTGTTCGGAGGGATAAATAGATATTCCACTGGGGTGTGTCTCGTGCTTTTCCTTCTTGTACCTGAAACTTCCTTTTGTATGCCTGCAATGGCCTTAGATCTGGGCTAGTATGTTTAGGACCCGATCCTCAGATAATTTTGGGTCTGATCTGTAAAAATTTCTGTCTAGTGGAGCAAACACATTGTAGTGCATGTATCATTACCTTCTGCCTTTAGGGCTAGTTTTCCTTCTTTTTGCTATATTAGACATAGTAAATGTGGAGGTTTCGGAGTACCTTAAGGGCGATGCTGTCCCAGCCAGAATCACTTATGGTGAGCTAAGAGCTCAAGTGCAGGTTCAAGTTTTTAGAGGAGATGAGTGTCTCGGCTGAGGTTCCTTCTTTCGAGGTTCAACTCAAGTTGACCTGTGATAATGCCACGGTTCAAGCAGATACGATCGAGAGACTTGAGTCTGAGATCTCAAAGTCCAAGGTCGAGACAATCGATGCCGGGGCGGGAGCGGCTTTAAGCCGAACCAGGGCTGATTGCGAGATGGATATTTTCATAAAGGAAGTTGCTGAGGCGAGCCCTTGATCGTTCGAAGAGGATCGAGGAATATGCTCGCTGGTGATCCCACAGAGAGGTATTCGAGGAAGCTGGAGCAAGGTTCCTTATTATCTCTGAGGGATTGGCCCAAGAAAGGGCGAATGAGGGAGACACTCGGTCACTCCTTGTGGATGTTTATAGACGGCGATCTTCACGAGCTATAGCCTTTTGGCGCAAAATAGAGGTTCTATCATTTTGTAACTTTGTTTTCGGCGGGCAGGACTTGCTTGTAGGTAGAGGATGTTTTTTCGTATGTAATATAAGAACACTTTTAAAGCTTTATTCCTTTTGTACCTTTTTTTGTTGTCATTGATCTCGATCGTGTAGATTGGTTTTGGAACTAGTCCCCTAGTCATATTACGGCTTGAGCTTCAATTGGCCTTCTAGCTTTTGCCCGCATTCATGGGTGTAGGGTGATGAACCTTTGTATTCTTAGGCCGAAGAGATTTTATGGGTGAGCATCCTGGGGATTTGTCTTGACCGTCGATAGCTTCGTTTTGCCCCCGCCCTCCAGGCATAGTTGCTATTGATTTGCCCTCGGTTTCACTCCTCGGGTATATCAGGATACATCAGGCGGAGAGGTTTTCTGCTGCGGATAAGACGAGATGGTCCTCAACTAGGTGGCCCAATGGTTGAAGGGCAACCACAAAGATGGTTTTTGGTGGTCTTCGTAGAGGAATATTCTGATAAGGCTAGTGCAGGGGGGATCTTTTTTCCAGAAGAATTGGCTCAAGCTAAGGGGATAATTATGGAGCTTGGTTGTCGTCTGCTGAGGCCGTAGAGGGTGAATTTCGACAAGCTATACTCCTCTCGGTGTGGGGCATAGACATGACTATTTTGCTTTTGATATGGTCTTGGGTGCCTGTAGATGGAGAGGGCGCCCTTTGTGCATATATATATATATATATATATATATATATATATAAAAGGAGGGAAAAAGGTCCAGTGTTTTATTTCATTGATACCTTTATTGTTTTTGACTGGGCGAGGCAAAAGATAGCGGGCTACTTTGTGGTTAGGGCCGAGCTGAAGACGGCCTTTGATTGTGTAGGAAATAGCAAGGAATATGAGAGATGTAGATCCCGGATGGAGAAACTCGAAGTGATTCATGCCAGAGGATTCGATCTATCAGGGGAGATCGGACATGCCAAGGGGGCATATCTTGATAGATGATGATAAGGAGGAGGCCGATGGGCCGTAGCTGCAAAAAAAGGAAATAAAGGGGAAGAAATCATTCCCTAACTTCTTTGCTTTGTGCATATTCATTATACGACGCAGACCGAGATTCCGTCCTGTCATTGACATGTAATAATAAGGAGGTGGAGATCCCGCAACCTGTAGTTTCTGTACTCCTACTTGCTGGAGTTTTTTCATTGGATCGATTCAATCTTGGAGTAGTCTTTAGGCCTGCATTTTTCAATTACCTTCGGGTTCAGTCTCTGAGACGGGATCCGACTCGATTTTTTGCCTGTTGGGGGAAGCCTGTTTTTGACCAGTTTTATCTGAAATAGATTCAGAGGATTTTTTAGCAATAGTCGGCCATTCCCGAGTCGCATTTTTTGGGCTAAAGGAACCGTTTTGACCGGAGTCATGTGCATTTGGCCGGAGCCATTTTGATTCCGAGAAGAAGTTTTAGGCATCTACACCGAGGGTATGCCCTTTCAGGATACTTACAAAAGTGATGTATAGCTTAAACTGCGGGATTTTTCATGACTGTTAAGGTCTTACAATGTATGGAGAATAGATATAGTTTTGCCGAGGTTTCCCGTTAGAGTTTTATAATTTCGGATTTTCCAGTGCGTGGAGATTGGCAATGATTTCTCAGGTCGCCAAGTTCTACTAAAGCTTAAAGATAGCTTTTTTCGAACCTGGAGTTGTATTTGCGAAGGCTTCATGAGCACGGAATTCCGACCGCGAGGTCGGACGGATGCTGAATGGTGTCAAGTATCCGAGTGTTTTGGGACGTATTTGATGGAGAGGCCTTTATCGGGATTGTGCTACAATTCATTTCTTTTTGGAGAGCAAAGTGTTGGATATATATTCTGATCCATTGATGCGATATATGTGAAATTGTGCTGGCTCAACTATTTCTCAGAAGTCTAGTTGCTTTGCTAATTTTCATGCCATTTTATTCTTGACTAAGGGTCTTTCTCTTTTCTTTTAAAAAGAATGAGGGTACTTTCGATTTCCTGATATAATAATACATGCTCTCACCTTAGCGAGGTTTGGCTATATTGACCATTTTTGGCCTGGTACATCACTCCCCCGTAGGGAACTTTGTTCGGCGCTCCTATGAGTCTCGTGAACTTCGGGGGGAATGCCCCCAGCTTCTTCGAAAGTTGGTCGTAAGGATTGCCCCGAGCGATTCTGTGGAGTTTCTCTCCAGGTAGCTTCGCGGGCGTTGCCTCATTAAAAAACTTACCGGTAAAAACCCTTCTTCTTTTTAGGATAAAAAACTCGGTCCATGGAAAATAGTCCAACAGGCACACCTTTTTTAGGGAGGTCTCGAGGTCTTCGGATAGTGCTAGTGTCTTGACATGTGTGCCTGCACGAGGGTTAATTCCTATCTTAAAATTAAAATGAAAGAAACGGCGATACCTTGGGATAGGATGTGTAGGCGATGCTCTGGAGCTTGTTTGTTTCAATCGCCCGAGGTCGGGTATGCGATGTAGATTTCTTCTTTGCATTTTATCAAACCTGATTGGTGTTGAGACCTGATTCGCCCGTGGGCTTATTCAGAGGCGGTGGTGAAAGGCCCAGAAAGCATCGTGTACTGCGAACATTTCCCTTGCCCTGTGTTGCTCTCCGTAGATGGTTTTAATTTCATCTTCTGTCAGGAAGTTTATCATTTGGTGGAGGGTGGATGGTACTGCTCTCATGCAATGTATCCACGGTCGTCCGAACAAGACGTTGTACCTCATGTCTCCCTCGATGACATGGAATTTAGTGTTATGGGTCGTGCCGGCCACGGTGATGGGTATGTCAATTTCTCCTTTCGTCGTTTCACTCGCCATGTTGAACCTGTTGAAGACTCGAGTTGCGGGCACAATCCGCTCAGTTAACCCGATATGTTCCACGACCCTTGACCTGATAATATTGGTCGAGCTAACTGGACCCACGAGTACACATTTTATTTGAAAAGAATTGACAAGAAAAAAAATTACCAGGGCGTCGTTGGGGGTTGAGATAGGGCATCTATATCTTCTTCACTGAAGGTGAGGAAGTCCTCGGGGATATATCCTTGATTCTGTTTCTCCCTGGTGATGGATATTTTTGTTTTCCTCATCATAGGTTCCTGTGGGGTATCAACGCCTCCCATGATCATGTGGATGATATGTTGTGGTTCGTTTACTTCGTTCTTCTTGACGGCCTCCCCGTCCCAAAAATGTTTCTTGGCCCAATTGCTGAGGAATTTTCGGAGGTGCCTTTTGTTGAGTAGTCGCGCCATAACTTCCCGTAATTGATGGCAATCCTCGGTCCGGTTGCCATGTGTGTTGTGCAACTCATATGTCAAACTGTAATTTCTCGGCAAAGGGTCCGACTACACTGGTCTGGGCCATTTTGCATCCCGGATTTTGCTGATGGTGAACACGATGTCTGACACGTCGACGTTGAAGTTGTATTCCGATAAGTGGGATGCGTTGACTGGTGCCATGTTTTAGTCAAACCCGGTCCTGTTGATGATTCCTCAAGGATCCTATCCTCGATCCATCCTCCGATCGTTTCTGTGCAGGTTGCGCCTCGGGGCGTTTCTCCTGTCTTTGAGGTACGGTTGATACCTTTCTTTGCTCCGCTTTGCCTCCTTTGCCAGGAGTCTATTTGGGTATACTAAGCCGGACGGGCCCCCCAGCTAGTCATCCTCTCACCTGATCTTCGATTGGTACCGGTTGTGGATGCCTGACCTGGTCACGGTCGGGTAATCGATTAGATTTTTTTCCAGCTGTTTCGAAGCCATAGAGCTCCGTTCGTTCAGGCCTTGGGTGAAGGCCTGCACCACCCAATCATCGGAGACTAGCGTTAGCTCCATTCGCTGCATCTGGAACCGGGAGACGAATACCCGCAGCATCTCGTTCTCTCTCTACTTGATTTTGAAAATGTTAGACTAACTTGTCATTACTTTAATGGCTTCGGCGTGTGCTTTTACAAAAGAGTCTACTAACATGGAGAACGAATCTATGGAGTCAGGAGCCATGTTATGGTATCACATCATACCCCCTTTTAACAGTGTTTCTCCAAAACTTTTCATCAGTACGGACTCAATCTCCTTGCTCTTTATGCCGTTACCTTTTACTGCACAGGTAAACGCAGTGACGTGTTTATTGGGATCGGAGGTGCCGTTGTACTTAGGGATTTCCGACATTCAGAACTTCTTCGGGATAGGTTTCGGGGTTGCTTCTTTGGGGAATAGCCTTTGAATGAATTTCTTCAAATCTAAACCCTTAAGGACTGGAGGAGCGCTCGGGATCTGATCAACCCTAGAGTTATAGGTCTCTACCCTTTTATCGTTGGCCGTGATCATTTTTTCTCCCAATTCGATCCTTTTGGTGAGGTTCTCGAGCATTTTCACGATGGCGGGGTCAGCCACTGACCCGTTGTTGTCACGTTAATTTGACTAGTACAGCCATATGACCATAGTCATTTATATTTGGCCGGAGCCTTTTTTGGTGTTGAGTGTAGTAGTTTAGGCATCTATATCGAGGGTATGCCCTTTCGAGATTCTTACAAATGCGATATATAGCCTAAACACCGGAATTTGGTTTATGCCTGTTGTAAGGTCTTACAAATTTTCATGCTTTTTGAGGTCATATAATTTTGTTGATACTTGGTACAAGTATGATTCATACCTAGCTTCATGTCTTACAGTTTTGTTGATACTTGGTACAATTATGATTCATGCCTAACTTGAGGTCTTACAATTTTGTTGATACTTGGTACAAGTATGATTCATGCCTAGCTTGAGGTATTACAGTTTTGTTGATACTTGGTACAAGTGTGATTCATGCCTAGCTGGAGGTCTTACAGTTTTGTTGATACTTGGTACATGTATGATTCATGCCTAGATTGAGGTCTTACAGTTTTGCTGATACTTGGTACAAGTTTGATTCATGCCTAGCTTGAGGTCTTAATGGCCTCAGATTTTTGAATGAATGGCGATTGGCAATAGTCTCTGAGCGATCGAGTTTGTTTTGGCCCGGGAGCTGTTACTCGTGAGCTCGGAATTGCCTCATTGAGGGCTTAAGATTTTGGAGATTCCGACCCTAAGGTCATGCGCTTTCTGAGTTTGGGATGCCAGTCTCTTAGTGTTCGGGACATTTTTCCTTTTTGGAGATGTTTTGTGATTTTTGTGCTGCCTCGTTGAGGGCTTATGAGTTTTGAGTGCCGACTCTGAGGTCATGTGGGAGCCGATTTAGTGACATTAGTCTCTGAGTATTTCGAGGCGTTCTCAGTGGAGGGACTCTTGCTGTGAAAATGCTGAGTTTCCTTTGGAGTACGAGCTGCTTTGGCGAAATATATTCTTTGATCGCTTGGCACAAGTACATTTCATTTTTTTACCGTTGGTCAGGCTTTTTCAGACACTGTTCATTGGACCGTTTGGCCCGGTAAATCATTTCCTACTGAAACCTTGATCGACGTTTCTTGGTTTTTCCTAATGAATGACCTTTCGAGGGAATGCCCTCCAGTGCTTGGGGTTGATTGTGAAAAAAGCCTTGTACATTTGTTGAATCCTCCTTAGGTATCACGTGCACGTTCCCTCGCTAAAACCATTTAAAACCCTCTTCGGGGTTAGAGCTCGGCCAGAGTAAAAGGGTGCAATGGATGCCTTTAAGTCCTTGAGACCTTTGGGATTGGTTAGCACTTTCGACTGCCCTAATTGGCCGCCTGCATATGGGTTAGTGTAAAATAATGAAGAATGGAGGTGGTCTTACTTTATCGTGGGATACACCGATGATGTTCAGAGGTCTGATGTGTCTCTATTGTTTAGAGCGTAGACTTGGTACGGTCCTCCGCTGTGTTTAATCGGGCTTAGCTGAAGACATAGTTTGATTATGCTTTGGCTCTTTCAAGAGTAGAGATAATGGTGCTAACAGTATGTTACGTACTGCAAAAACTTCCCTTGCCATGTGTTGTTCCCCGTAGATGGTTTTAACCCCATCCTCTCTTGTAAATTTCATCATTTGGCGGAGGGAGGCCGGTACCACTCCCATGTAGTGTATCCTCGATTGCCCGAATAAGGCGTTGTATTTCATGTCTCATTCGATGACATGGAATTTCACTTTTTGGGTTGTGCCGACCATGGTGAATGGGAGAGTGATCTCTTCTTTTGTTTTTTTAATGGTCGTGTTGAATCTGTAAGGACTCTAGTGGAAGGCATGGTATGGTGTAGCAATTTGTGCTGCTTTGTTACCCTCGACCTGATAATGTTGGACGAGCTGCCTAGATCCATGAGCACATACTTTATTCAAAATGAATTAACGGGGAAATAGGTAACCAGGGCGCCATTATAAGGTTAGTATGAGGTTTTAGAGTCATCCTCGCTGCATGCGAAGGCATCTTTAGGTACGCATCCCCGAGTTTGCTTTTCTCCGGTGATGGATATTTTTGTCCTTCTCATCACAGGTTCTTGGGGAATGTTGACAACTCCTAATATCATGTAGATAACATGTCGTGGCTTCGTTTCTTCATTCTGCTTGGCCGCGCGTATTTATGAAGTTCACATATTAAGTTGTGATTCCTTTGGGAATGGTCCGACTAAATAGGCCTGGGCCATTTAGCAACCTTGATTTTGCTGATGGCGAATATGATGTCTAGTACATCGATAATGTAGTTGTATTTCGGTAGATAAGGTTCCCTTGTTGGATCCGGCTCTTTTAATGGGTCCTACAGGGTCCTATCCTCGGCCTGTTCTCTGATCATTGCAAGGTAGGTTGCGCCTCGGGGCGTTCCTCTTATCTTCGATGTACGACTGATATCTTTCTTTGTTCAGTTTTGGTTCCTTTTCTAGGAGCGTGCCTGGGTATATTGAGCCCGTGGAGGATCCCAGTTGGTCATCCTCGACCCTGATCTTTGACTGATACCGATTGTGGATGCCCGACAAGGTTATAGTGGGATGCTCAATCAGATTCTCTTTCAGCTGCCTTGAGTCCACTAAGCTTAATTCCTTAAGGCCTTGAGTGAAGGCCTGTATCACCCAGTCGTCGGAGACCGGGGTTAGTTCCATTTGTTCTGTTTGGAAGAGAGATACGGATTCTTGCAGCATTTCATTCTTCCCCTGCTTAATCTTGAATATGTCAGAATTTCCTTGTTGCTACTATGATGGCACTGGCGTGTGCCTTTGTGAAGGAGTCTACTAACATGGCGAATGAGTCTATCAAGTTGGGATCTAGGTTGTGATACCATATCATGGCCCCCTTCGAGAGTGTTTCTCCGAACTTCTTCAGTAAGACGGACTCGATCTCATCGTTCTTTATATCGTTGACCTTTACCGCGCAAGCGTAGGTATTAACGTGTTCATTGGGGTCTAAGGTCCCATTGTACTTTGGGAGTTCTAACATTCTGAATTTTTTTGGAATGGATTTCAGGGCCGCTTCTTCGGGGAACGACCATTGCACGAATGTTTTCGAATCTATACCTTTCAGGACCGGGGGAGCGCCCGTGTCACACCTCAACCTCGGGAGGATCGACCGATGCTCAATCGAGTGAACCCAACTGAGCAAGCCTTATTGATAATTTCTACTTAACTCAAGATGATTAAGGGATCTGGCTTTCGAATAATTAGACAATAGCAAACTAAAGCATTCAACATTGTTAGTTCATTTTTATATCAGAAATCTTAAATCATGGCTAAGTTTCCAAGATTTTATACAGTCATTACTTAGACGAAGTAGAGAATAGAGTTGTAACACATAGCATTCACCAAACCGACATAACCCAAATAATGTCTACGGAGCCTCTATGGATACAAACGACGAATTACGATAACACCGACAACAAGGCCCCGACTATACCTCAAAAATAAAACTCTAGAACAATGAAGTACATCATAACCCCTTGAAGGAAAAAGGGGCTCACCGAGTCGTTGGGATGAGGACACTCCGCTACGCACGATTGACATTGTCCGCTATAGAGCCACCTACATTCATTTAAAAATGTAGCACCCCCGGCAACAGGGACGTTAGTACCATGGAATAGTACTAGTATGTATAACTAAAAACCATCAAATTAGAAAGAACTTTCATACAAGAATAAAAAATCGCAAGTATAACCCAAAACATCAGGCGATCACCAAATTATCCAATAAAGGAACCATACAAGTTTCACATCATTTTTCCATAGTTTTTAGTTTGGGGCAATTCACACTATTCATCATTGCTCACAACACCACCGCTATCTTGAGCGGAGTCTAATCTCGACCTGATCGGCCAGGTTGCCTCATTTGAGACATTGTGCGCGGGGAAATCAGGAGACCAATTTTCCCTCGACATAATGCTTCGAAGAATAAATCCTGAAGGCACCGAATCTCGGTTCGGTCGCTTCCCTCGAAGACCTACCAACGCCTTGTCCAGATTGGGCTTCGGCCAAGTCCCTGATGGGCGAAGATACCCCCCCCCCCCAAGAGATGTGTCCGGGGTCCACGAGACTTGTCCAAAATAGCTCGATGCCAGTTCTCCTATGATATAAGAAAGACATGATGTCACATCACATTCTTTGTTGTATTATGTAGTTCATACTAAGTTTGGACCCCCTTTCTCTATAAAAGAAGGGTCACCAACACCTTGTAGATCATCTCCAATTTATCTTACTGATGTTGCTCCACTTCTCCACAATGCAATAATATCTCTATCTCTCTCTTTCTTCTAAGATATCTGTCTCCATTTACCCCGAGGTCGCCTTAGCACGTTATTGTTTTCTTCACTTGTTCTTCATTATTCGGCTAAAGATTGGCAGTATAGAGCTTTATTTATCTATATCTTTACTTGTTGCCCCCTTTTCGAATATCCCCGACAAGCTCGAGATAGGTTCGAGGCTCGGCTCCGAGATATCTGTCGGCCTGCTTTGTGCCCGGGAAACATCCCCTTACTGGTTCGACTACTGCTTTGACTAACTCGATCTCTACTATTTTACTTCACGTTTTAGCACTAACAACCCTTTCAAACTAGCTCAGGAATAGGTCACCTATTTTTTGAATCCCATTTATAAATCTAATTGTTATTACCATTTTCACGGTAAACAGTTTGGCGCCCACCGTGGGGCTAAAAATAATAGTGATTATTCTCTTATTAGTTTCGTCACTTAAATGCATGATATCTTTCACACTTTTTTCTTGCCCAAGAACTCTTTGATCGTTGGTAAAAATGTTCGGTTCGATAAACAGAGTTGAGAACAACAATCACGAAGACATGGGGAAAATGGTATGGCTATTCCGGCCGCTGGAGCACATCCACAAAATTCTGACGGCATTCCAGGGCCAATCTTAGTAGACGCAGATTCGTAGGACGCTTAGAAAGTAGATGAAACTTCTCACACCAACAGGAGCGTACGACACATCAGCCAGCAGAAAGCGCAAAAGACCTTGATCCAGGATGAACAGGAAGTTAATCTTTATGTTAACTTTTAAATGTTGCAGGCACAACAACTAACCATCGCTCAGCTACAAAGCCATCCAAGAACCCCCAGCACAGTGGCACCAGATACGGCTCCCCCCGAATGAGTACGAAAAAGCACCACGCCCCCCAGAATCCAAAGAGGGCATAATGTGCCAGGGCAAGGAAAGAGGGTGAGCAGCAGTGTAAAATCCAAGCCCCCTCTTGAGCAGTGGTGGATAATCCGAACCTTTCTCCAGGTCGGAGAATGTTAATTTCCCACGTCACATTAACAAGCCAACGACAGCAACAATAGCAATATCGCAACGGGACAAGCCTGTCCCGCCAGAGAAAGATCGAGGGCTAGCCCGCGGCGCATCCGACATTGCATCTTAAGGCCATAGGCCTCAAACATTGCAGAGAAACAAAAGTTGGAAAAATGGCAGAGAGGGCAAGAATATCAAATATCAAAGGGAGTTTGAATGAAGAACCAATCAAAAAGAAGCCCCACATAAATAGGGGAAACAAAGTAACCGATGGCGGAAAGCATCATTAATGCATTCGTGGAAGCTGATACAATAACAATAAAACGACAGCATGTAATGATAACAATGATGCAACCCTGAAGAGCAAGGAGTCATGATACTTCTGATAATCCTGAAGAAGCAGAAAAGAAAGACGCCTCGATTTCTGAGAAGGTAGGCCGCGCCATAAAAATGATGTCATATCAAGAGCCCACGAGAAAGAGTGCCAAAAATAATTCTTATCATTTCCTTCTAAGAAACGTGGAGACTATCTGTGCGCGGGGAAATCAGGAGATTGATTTTCCCTTGACATAATGCTTTGAAGAATAAATCCTGAAGGAACAGGATCTCGGTTAGGTCACTTCCCTTGAAGACCTGCCAACGCCTTGTCCAAATCGGGCTTCGGCCAAGACCCTGATGGGCAAAGATACCCCCCCCCTCGAGAGATGTGTCTGGGGTCCATAAGACTTGTCCAAAATAGCTCGATGCCAGTTCTCCTACGATATAAGAAAGACGGGATGTCACATCGCATTCTTTGATGTATTATGTAGTCCGTACTAAGTTTTGACGCCCCTTTTCTATAAAATAAGGGTCACCAACACCTTGTAGATAATCTCCAATTTGTCTTACTGATGTTGCTCCACTTCTCAACAATGCAATAATCTCTCTCTCTCTCTCTCTCTCTCTCTCTCTCTCTCTCTCTCTCTCTCTCTCTCTTTTCCTTCTAAGATATCAGTCTAGATTGACCCCGAGGTCGCATTAGCACTTTTTTGTTTTCTTCACTTATTCTTCATTATTCGGCTCAAGATTGGTAGTATAGAGCTTTATTTATCTATATCTTTACTTGTTATCCCTTTCCCGAATATCCCCGACAAGCGCGAGATAGACTATAGGCTCGGCTCTGATATATCTGTCGTCCTGCTTTGCAATCGAGAAACATCCCATTACTGTTTTGATTACTGGTTTGACTAACTCTATCTCTACCGTTTTACTTCACATTTTAGCACTAACAACCCTTTCAAACCAACTATGGAATAGATCGCGTATTTTTCGAATCACATTTACAAATCTAATTGTTGTTACCATTTTCACGGTAAACAAACATATACTTTAATCACAATATCATTTTCTCTTTTTTAGGAATTCATTCACAATACCACCACTATCTTTAGTGGAGTCCGATCTCGGCTCGATCGGCTAGGCCGCCTTACCAAGGCATTGTTTAATCATATCGTTTCACATATATCATTTTATATGCACTTGTGGCCACAACATTATCACATCATTCTTGGCACTAGGCCACATTTCGCATCGCTCCCAATTTCTATATTTGCTTTGCCATTTAGGAAAGTAGGTGCACACAAGAGCAATTTAAATTATAAGCATAGATAAGATTTCACGTTGATGGCACAATAATGCAACTTCAATCTAAATTTGAGGTTTAAGCATTTCAATACATAACCTATATCTTTTGCCCCTTTTCAAGTTATCAACATTGCACGTTGATCATGTTGAGACACATCTTTCACGCATATAAGGTTATAACACCAATTCATGTACATTAACAATCAATGCAACAATTCAACTTTAATCTTACCCTATTCACAAAACCACTGAAGAAGCTCGATTTCTAAAAGATGGTGTTTTAGCCATACATACCTCAATAAAGCTTTACTTAATCCTTACAAAATTCCGAAACTCTTAGCACTTCAATCTATTGTACAAGAATTACAAATTGAACCAAGAATTAGGAACAAGATTATAATTCTAGCTCGTTTGAGCATATTATCAAGCATTAAGGGTGCGTTGTGATCTTAGGTTCTTTTTGTGAGAGATTTCTATCATTTTATACCCTAATTTCTTTCTTTTCAGTTGACAACATCCCAATACTCCATGATTTTGTATGCATGCAAGAAGCCTATTCTTATACATATAAATTACCTCACTAATGACCCCTTATTACTTTGTTTAAAAATTTAAGAGTTGAGGTGATGAAGTCATACCTCTTGGGATGAAGGTTTAGGTGCCTCACTTGATTATCTTCAATGTTTAACAAGGATTTGTGGAGCAATTTTTTATGGAATCCCCTCACTTATACCCTCTTTCTCACTCTAAAAGTGCTGGGAAAATAGACTCAAAATGAGCTATTGCGCAAGATATATCGACAGGGGGTCGGGTTTTAAAAATTAGAAAATAGGAGCCCGACTCAAATCTGCGATTGCAAAGCTAACATGCGGCCCGTAGAATGGACCGCAAAATGCTCCCCAAAACCTGAAGACACTGTTTAGGTATACGACAGAAATGCGGTCTGCATACCCGTTCTACGGTCATATAATGAACCACAAAATTGCCCCTTACAAAATCCCAAGGGGATTATGCGTCGACCATGTGGTCCGCATATCGATTATACGATCGCATAATTGGTCGCATAGTTAACCTCAAATTTGATCAACATACTGTTTCACTCTGCGGCAACTATGCGGTCCCTATAGTTGTTATACGACTGTATTCTCGACCGCATTATCGTACTTTTTTGGAAAATATTAATTCTTTGACTTTTTAATGCATAGGTCTGTCCAAAGGGTCCAAATTTACATATTTCTAACACGTGTTCCTAATTTGGCACTATAATCTTTCGAGTTTTGGGTAGAAATTTTCACTGGGCCATATATCCTCCCCCACTTAAGATCATTTTTCAGGTTTCACTCATTAGCAAAATTTCTGCATGCAATCTTAGTTTCTTACAATCATGGAACACCTCAATAGCCCCGAATTTGGCTAACTCCCTAAATTTCTAAAAAATTTGCTAGAGTTTCCTTTGTAGCTAGGCCTATCCACCTGTTAGAGAGCCCCAGAAATATATCCTAACAGCATATACACATCCCATAGACACAACATAACATGTACAATACTAATCATGGTTGCATAGAAAATGATATAACCGAAACGAAACAGAACAGTTTACATAGATCAAATAAAGGATACAGAGTTCATTGAGACAAAATAGATTAAAGCTATTACATGTCTATACAAACAAATGTGGGTACTTCCTCTTCATTGCTTCCTCTGCTTCCCAAGTGGCTTCCTCAATTTGCTGGTTTTGCCATAACACCTTTACGGAGGCAATTTCCTTATTCCTCAATTTTCGGACCTCCTGGTCAAGTATGGAAACTCGAAATTCTTCATAGGACAATTTTTCATTGACCTAAATAGTTTCAACTGGTATGATAGTGGACGGATCACCCACAGCTTTCTTCAACATAGACACATGAAAGACTGGGTGTACAAATGACATCTCGAGTGGCAACTCAAGGTTTTATTCCACCTGACCAATCCGTTGGATGATCCTGTACGGTCCGACATACCTTGGGCTCAATTTTTCTTTCTTCCCAAACCGTATGATACCCTTCATGGGGAAACCTTTAAGAATACCCAATCATCTTATTTAAACTCCAAATCCCTACGACGGACGTCCGGTTAAGACTTTGGCAACTCTGAGTAGTTTCAACTTGTCTTTAATAATTTTGACTTTCTCCATGTCCTGGTGCACAAGGTCCGACCCTATTAATTCAGATTCTCTGACCTCGAACCACCCAATGGGAGACCTACATCTTCTACCATATAGTGCCTCAAATGGTGCTATCTGGATACTAGCATGAAAGCTATTATTGTAAGCAAATTCTATAAGTGGAAAATAATCATCCCAGCTACCTTTGAAATATAGAGTGCAAGAATGCAACATGTCTTCAAATGTCTGAATAGTCCGCTCTTCTTGCACGTCAGTTTAGGGGTCAAAAGTTGTGCTAAGATTTACCTGTGTGCCCAAATCTTGCTGAAATTTCTTCCAAAAGTTGGCCATGAATTGAGCCCCTCGATCTAAAATGATTGAGATTAGAGTACCATGCAACTTGACTAGTTCCTTGATATACAACTGAGCATAATGTTCTGCGGTGTCGGTAGATTTGACTGGCAAGAAGTGTGCTGATTTCGTGAGTCGACCCACGATCACCCAAATTGAGTCGAACTTGCGCGGTGTGCGTGGTAACCCCACCAAAAAATCCATATTGATCATCTCCCATTTCCATAATGGAATTTCTATGCTTTGAGCCAATCCACCGGGCTTTTGATGTTCGGCCTTCACCTGTTGACAGTTCAGACATCTAGCCACAAAGTCCGCCACATACCTCTTCATGTTGTTCCACCAATAAATTTCCTTAATATCATGATATATTTTTGTAGAACCTGGGTGCACTGAATACCTGGAAAGTGAGCTTCTGCAAGGATCCTTCCCCGAAGACCGTCAATATCCGAAACACATAGATGGCCTTAGTACCGTAGGGTACCATCATCCATGCTAAAGGAAAAAGTTGTGGTCTTGTGTTTATGAATCCCATCTTTCAGCTGTGCTAATAAGGGATCATTGAATTGCTTTTCTTTCAACTCTGCCACGAGCAATGATTCCGCCCTATTCTACACAAGTATCCCTCCTTCACTAGAGTCAGCAAGGCAAACTCCCAAACTAGCTAACTAATAAAACTCTCGAGCCAACGACCTGAGATGCGTCTTCAAATGAGCCAAACTTCCCATAGATTTTTGGCTAAGAGCATCAGCCACAATGTTAGCCTTTCCCGAGAGAGAGAGAATGTCAATGTCATAGTCCTTGAGTAACTCCAGCCATCTTCTCTACCTCAGATTCAACTCCTTCTATTTGAAAATATATTGAAGGCTCTTATGGTTTGTGAACACATCCACATGGACCCCATATAGATAATGCCGCCAAATCTTTAGCGCAAACACCACTGCTGCAAGCTCTAAGTCATGGGTCGGATAGTTCTTTTCATGATTCTTGAGTTTCCTAGAAGCATAGGTTATAACCTTGCCATGTTACATTAGCACACACCTTAGCCCAATACTTGAAGCATCGCAATACACCACAAATCCCTCTGTACCCTCTTGTAGGGTTCATACTGGTGTTGTAGTCAGTCTTGATTTCAATCCCTAAGAGCTCCTTTCACAAGCATCGGACCACTGGAACTTAACTGCTTTCTGGATCAATTTAGTCAAGGGAGAGGCAAGAGAAGAAAACCCCTCCACGAACATCATGTAGTACCCAACCAAACTCAAGAAACTGCGAATCTCTATTGGGATGGTAGGTCTACACCAATTCTTTACTACTGCAACCTTTTGAGGATCAACCATAATCCCTTTCTGGAGACGACATGACCCAAGAATGCGACAGATTTGAGACAAAATTCACATTTTGAGAATTTCGCATACAATCGATGTTGCTGAAGAGTCTGCAAAACTGCCCTGAGAAGGTTGCTAAGATCCTCTCGACATCAGGAATACACAAGAATATCGTCAATGAACACTATTACAAAGGTGTCTAGAAAAGGTTTGAAGACCATGGTATCTCTACCACGCACAGTGACAACATAACTTCTATAAACTCGAGTGGCAAAAATTGACTCACCAACCAGAGTAGATACCGAGAATGGTTCATGAAGTTGTTCTAGTTCTATCCCGAATTCCATAGCAACAAAAGGGGCAACATAGGACAGGGTGGAACCGGGGTCAATAAGTGCATACACATCATGAGATTGGACAGTCACAATACATGTAACAACATCTGAAGAAGCCTCTGCAGCCTGGCATCCACTCATAGCATAGAACCGGTTGGGTCCTCCCAAACTCTGCGCACCACCTCTAGCTGCACCACGCCCCACGGGTGCAGGGGTACCTCGAGTTGGAGAGGGGGCTAAAGATGTTGTAGCTGCTGGGCTAGCTGGTCGTGTTGTGCCCCTACCTTCTCCCTGGTAAGATATACGATAATGCCTCTGAATATGACCTTTTATCCCACATCCATAACATACAGGAAACTCTATGTCACAAATACACGAGTGCCTCTTCCCGCACCTGGGGCACAGGGACCTATGCTGCTACTGGAATCTCTCTCCTGACCGACCCTGCTGGTGGGATCCTCTGTTGCCCTGAATGGGCCTGAAATGACTCCACTACTATTGTTGGTTGGGCCTAATTATGGTGCACTAGCTAATGACTATGCAACAGACTGGGATGGCCTTGATGAGCCTCCCCAAAAAGCTAATCTTCCCCTACCTAGAGACTCGCCTATGTTGCCCACAGACCGGGTCTTTCTGCTACCCTCTCTCTCTATTATGTTCTTCAGTTTGCAGTTCCCTATGGCATGAGAAAATGCTACCATCTTCCCATAGTTCATGTCAGAATTCAATGCATTTGTAGAAGACTCATTAATAGACAAAGGATTAAGTCCTTCAATAAACCGACATACCCTAACCTCCATTGTGGGCAACATGTGAATAGCATATTTGGGTAGGCGGGCAAACTCCATATGGTACTCCCACACACTTCTTATACCCAGCTTGAGATTCTCAAACTCAACTGCACGGGCTATCCTTGTCTCGGCAGGCAAGAAATGGTCTATAAATGCATCGGCAAACTCGTTCCACCTCGCTAGAGGGCTCCCCTCCTTAAGGGAATCTTCCCATAACTCAAACCACAAATGGGCCACCCCTTTTGGACAGTAAGCAGCTAACTCTACTCCTTCTGTCTTAGTTGCATGCATAACCCTGGGGGTCTTGTGCATCTTATCAACAAAAACCTGAGGGTCTTCTTCTAGATTGGCACCCATAAATACTGGAGGGTCTAACTGAAGAAATCTATTTACCCTGGAACTGGTGGAATCTAGATAAACTGGGTGCAACATTTGACCTTTGGGCCTGGGAGGCCACTAGTTGTCTCAACATTTGAATAGTCCCCCTAAGATCCCCATCAGAAATACCAGAACCAGAAGTTGGGGCTGGAGGCAGGACAACAGTATCAATGGGAGGGATAGTGGAACCCTCCGCAGGTGTAGGAACTGGGGTAGTCTGCTCTAGAATCAATGAACCAGGCAGGGTGATAGCACGGTGACTACCCTCACCCATAATATCAAGTAGTGATTCATCAGCCACCCCTAAGGTGGCATTGGCTTCTTGGCCAATTCTCGCTTTCTTCTTAGGTTCCATTTACCGAAAGGTAGAACAATGCACCAGTTAGAGAAGGCATAGTTTCACAATTGTCGTATAATTCAGAATATCAAAGAAGGGTGTTATTCCTAATGCTCAAGTAGCCTCCAACTTATAGATGTGGTCCACTTCACATCGATAAGAAGGACTCTACTAGACACAGCTCTGAGACATTCTAGGACACTTTAAAACCTTAGGCTCTGATAAAAAGTTTGTCACGCCCGAACCTCGGGAGGCACGACCGGCACTCAATAGAGTGAACCCAACTGAGCAAGCCTTATTGACACTTTATACCCAACCTAAGATGATTAAGGGATCCGACTTTCAAAAAATTAGACAATAGCAAACTTAAGAATTCAACGTTGTTAGTTCATTTTTATATCACAAATCTTAAATCGTGGCTAAGTTTCCAAGATTTTATACAGTCATTACTTAGACGAACTAGAGAATAGAGTTGTACCACAGATCATTAACCCGGCCGACATAACCCACATAACATCTACGGAGCCTCTATGGATACAAAGATGAAGTACGACAATGCCGGCAACAAGGCCCGGCTATACCTCAAAAATGGAAGTCTACAATAAAGAAGTACATCATAACCCCTTGAAGGAAAAAGGGGCTCATTGAGTTTTCGGGATGAGGTCACTCCGCTACGCATGATCGGCACTATCTGCTATAGAGCTACCTACATTCATTTAAAAATGTAGCGCCTCCGACAAAAGGGACGTTAATACCATGGAATAGTACTAGTATGTATAACTAAACACCATCTAATTAGAAAGAAGTTTCATACAAGAATAAGAAATCGCAAGTATAACCCAAAACTTCAGGCGATCACCACATTATCAAATAAAGGAACCATACGACTTTCACATCATTTTTCTATAGTTTTTAGTTGGGGCTATTCACATTAATCATCATTGCTCACAACACCACCGCTATCTTGAGCGAAGTCCGATATCGATCCGATTAGCCAGGTTGCCTTATTTGAGACATATACTTTAATCACAAATCTCATTCTCCTTTTTTTCGGAATTCATTAACAATACCACCGCTATCTTTAGCGGAGTCCGATCGGCTAGGCCGCCTTCCAAGGCATTGTTTAATCATTTCGTTTCACATATATCATCTCATAGGCACTTGGGGCCACAACTTTATCACATCATTCTTGGCACTAGGCTGCATTTCACATCATTCCCAATTTCAATATTTGCTATGCCATTAAGGACAATAGGTGCACACAAGAGCAATTTAAATTGTAAGCATAGATAAGATTTCACATAGATGGCATAATAATGCAACTTCAATCTAAATTTGAGGTCTAAGCATTTCAATACATAACTCATATCTTTTTCCCCTTTTCAAGTTATCAAAATAGTAATTGATCATGTTGAGACACATCTTTCACGCATATAAGGTTATAACACCAATTCATGTAAAATAACAATAAATGCAACAATTCAACTTTAATCTAACCATATTCACACAACCACCGATGAAGCTCGATTTCTAAAAGACGGGGTTTTAGCCATACATACCTCAATAAAGCTTTCCTTAATCCTTAAAAAATTGCGGAACTTTTAGCACTTCGATCTATTGTACAAAAATTACAAATTGAACCAAGAATTAGGAACAAGATTAGGGTTCTAGATCATTTGAGCATAGTATCAAGCACTAGGGGAGCATTCTGATCTTAGGTCCTTTTTGTGTTATATCATTTTATACCCTAATTTCTTTCTTTTCAGTTGAAAACTTCCCAATACTCCATGATTTTGTATGCATGCAAGAAGCCTATTCTTATACCCATAAATTACCTCACTATTGACCCCTTATGGCTTTGTTTAAAAATTTAAGAGCTGAGGTATGAAGTCTTACCTCTTGGGAAGAAGGTTTAGGTGCCTCACTTGACTGTCTCCAATGTTTAACAAGGATTTGTGGAGCAATTTTTTATGGAAAGCACCTCCCCTCTCTTAGACCCTCTTTCTTACTCTAAGGTTTCTAGGAAAATAGGCTCAAAATAAGCTATTGCACAAGATATATAAACAGGAGGTTGGGTTTTAAAAATTAGAAAATAGGAGCCCGACACAAAGTTGCGATCGCATTTGCAGTCACAAAGATGATATGCAGCCCGCAGAATGGACCGCAGAAATGCTCACCAAAACCTGAAGACACTATTTGGGTATGCAAAAGAAATGCGGTCCGCATACACATTCTACAGTTGCATAATGCACCGCAAAACTGCCCCTTAAAATCCCAAGGGGATTATGCGATGACTATGCGGTCCGTATATCGATTATGCGATTGCATAATTGATCGCATAGTTGACCATACATTTGACCAATACACTGTTTTACTCTGCGGCAACTATGCGGTCAACATAGCTGTTATGCGACCGCATTCTCAATCACATAATTTCACTTTTATGGAAAACATTAATTCTTGACTTTTTAATGCGTCAGTCCAAAGGGTCCAAATTTTCGTATTTCTAACACGTATTCCTAATTTGGCACTACGATCTTTCAAGTTTTGGGTAGAAACTTTCACGGGGCCTTACAGCCCGGGATTTGGTCGACCCTGAAGTTATAGGTTTCGACCTTCTTATCGTTGGCTTCTATCATTTTTTTCTCCTGACTCAATCCTCTTAGTGAGGGCCTCAAGCATTTTGACTATGGTGGGATCACCTACCGATCCATTGTTGCTCGATCTATCCGGTACCTATTCGTCCGGGGGAGTAGCTTCCGGCGCTACTGTGCTGGAAGTCTTCAAGTGGCTTTGTAGCTGAGAGAGAGCCAACTATTGTGCCTGCAACATTTCAAAAATAACATAAAGGCTAACTTTCCGTTCTTCCTAAGCTGGGGTTCTTTGGGCTACCTGTTGGTTGCCATGTTGTACACTTCTGTCGGTGTGTGAGGTTTCATCGACCTGATGTGCATCTTCCGAACCCACGTCCGCAGGAATCGGTCCAGGTGCATTATTGGGGTTCTGTGGTGACACGCCAACAATTGGAAAAGCTATACCATTTTCTCTGTGGTTTTCAAGGTTGTCGTTCTCAACTCTATTCACCGCGCCCGACATTTTTTCCGAAAATCGAAGATCTTGGACAAGAAAAAGTGTGAAAGATAACTTGCATTGTGTAGCAAAACCAGCAAAAAAAATAATCACTTTTATTTTTATCCCCGCGATGGGTGCCAAAATATTTACCATAAAAATGGTAATAACAATTAAATTTATTGATGAGACTCTAAAAATACGTGATCTATTTTTATGCTAGTTATTAAGTAGTTGATGCTAGATCGGTGAAGTCAAAAGATGAAATGCGAGCTAATATAGAGCTATCATCGAACGGGGGGCGGGAGAGAGGGGGGAGGTTTTGGCTATTCGGGCCTCGAACTGGCCGATGAGGGGCCTTCAGGTCGATGCCTGGCTTGGGCTCGAGCTATCGTGGTTAACCGTGGAAGGGCTAACTGTTAGAATATAATTAATTGAGGCTCTTTATGGCCAATGACAAGCGATAAATGAAGAACAAGTATCAAAAAAAAATATATAGCAATAATATTAAGAGAGTGTATTATTGAGAGAAAAGAGAGAGAGTTATCATATATTTCATGCAGAATAGTTGGAGCAACCTCAGGCGGAGACTTACAAAATTATATGGATCCCTTTTATATGGGAGGAGAATCCCAACATAGTACAAAATGCATTAATTATAAAGGTATAAGGATGGTACAACTAGATGTGATACCCTAATATAGGTTCTAGGCAGGCCGGCTCTGTCAGATTTAGCGGTGTGCCCTAGGGAACTCCCCATTCGTTCTGTAGCCTCGATCAGTATTCCCCTTAGTCCAGGTTTCGACGAGCTTCGAGGGAGGGAACTCGATCACATCTTCGCATCCTTGAGGCCTCGAGATGTTCTTCCGAAATGAACTAACAACAAGAAATTGGACCCTCTGATTTTGCCGCATACAGACATATATGCTACTTACATGTAAAGTTTGGCACTATTTGGCTAAATGGATTCAAAAATAAGCAATGGCTTAAAAATAACTTCATTTTTCTTCATCTAACATTTACCTAACTCAAAATCTCAAAACAAACCTCCAGCAAAGCTTTCAAAAAAGTTATTCTCAAAATTTTACAATCAGATCTGATTTTCAATGTAATTCCTTTCCAATTTCCCCAAAAAGGAATCCAAAGAAAATTATTTGCAACATAAAATTTTGCGGTTCTAAAGGAGTGCGATGCAACCTTTTCCAAGAATATCACATGAATATTTTCCTACTCCATGTATGTCAAGGATATCCCTTCTTTCGTTTTGGCATGATCCGTACAATACAAACAAAACGAGAAAATGCACAACTTTCATAAATGACTCCATTCATAGAAGTATTAGAGGTGTCTATATTCTTGAATTCCCAAGTGTCCTATTATCTTATCATATGTTCATGGGTCTCAGAAAAATACTTAAATTGAAAAAGTTTACTTCATAATATTAATCAGGGGCATGATGGTCTTATGATGTACCAAGAGATTTTATTAACGTATTTCAAGCATTTATACATGCACATTGACCCATGACCAGATGCCGTTATATAAGAGTATATATATATATATATATATATATATATATATATATATATATATATGGGATATGGGAAATGTTATGGCATTATATACGTACCACCACCTAATCAGTCTGGTATACGCTGACGATTTTGCCCACAGTGGCCGAGATGATATGATGTGATTCCCTTAAAAGCTTGATGATGTTATAAACATATGTACCAATTTACGGCATGATATACATATGCATATGCATGACACTATGAGTATTTCATGATTTACACAGTTATTCAGACTTACATGTCGAGTCTTTTACTCTATGTTTCTCTCACGTCTATTATTTACTGATTTTCATTCCTTACATACTTGGTACATTACTTGTACTGACGTCCCTTTTGCTTGGGGACATTGTGTTTCATGCCTACAGGTCCCGATAGACAGGTCGAGAGTCCTCCAGGTTGGCTATCAGCTCAGCGAAAGATGTTAGGTGCACTCCATTTGCTCCGGAGTTGCTTGTTTGGTCAGTATGACTTAGACACGTATTATTTGGTATGGTAGAGCCCTGTCCTTTATGTTAAGTGTATACTCTTAGAGGCTTGTATACATATGTCATGTACACAAAATATTGTATGGCCTTGTCGGCCTATGTTTAGTGTATAAGTGATTATTTTGGCCTTAGAGGCACATATGTCTTATTTGTAAGTTGGTATTACATGTTGTATTCTACCTATTTGACGGCAGCTTCTCTAGCTTAGTTATTTATGATAGTATGATACTTTATGTTTGTACTCGTGAGTAAGGTACTAGGTGCTCGTCGCGGCCCATTGGTTTGGGACGTGACAGTAGCTCGGACAACATTATCAGGTGGAGAGTGGCGGAGCAGCTCGGACTGCTCAACCAGATCATGTTCACCACTTGAGTCCTCAACGGGTTCAACATGGTGAGTGAAACAACAAAAGGGGAAATCACCCTCCCGGTCAACGTGGCTGGCACAACCCAAGATGTCAAGTTTTATCTCATCGAAGGAGACATAACATACAACACCTTGCTCGGATGACCATGGATACACTGCATAAGAGCAGTACCATCCACTCTTCACCAAATGATTATGTTTCCAATGAAGGACGGAATAAAAAACGTGTATGGGGAACAACATGCAGCAAGGGAGATGTTTGCAGTGCACGACCTGGCACCGGCATCGGCGCATTCAACATCGAAGCAGCCAAAGAATAAGCAAATAGTGAAGTAGAAATCATGAGACACATTCTCGGCTACATACAAATAAAACACGTAAAGGACCATACCGCGTCCCCGAAGTAAAGGTTTGAAGCATATCGAGGCTTGAAGTGCCATCACCACCAAGGTGTAACCGCCTCCCCTTTTTATTCATATTTTACACTAACCTTTTGTGCATGTGTCCGATAAAAACATTCAAAGCCCCGCCCAGCTCAAAGTCCTTAGGTTTCAAATCATACGTTGCACATTTGTTTTTCGATCTGGTTTTATCCCATGAAGGATTTTACCGACAAGGTTTTTAACTAGGCAACATCTATATGCTACCTAAGGAGAACTCAAGAAGTATCTAAGGCTTCTATTAAATCAACCTCGAATACTGGGGGGCATCTCCCTGGGAGGCCGCCTCCTCAGAGAAGTCAAGATATGCCAAAAAAGGTCTTGATAAGAAAATGATGTATCGGACCAAACGGTAGAATGAACCATGTCCGCATAGAATAACCGAGCCCTTGACGACAAAAAAATGTATACTTCTGACAAGAAATCAAAGAATATTTTATCCTCCATAAAAACACTTTGCACTTCAAAAGAAGTCTGCTAGTTTTGCAAGAAATGGCTCCAAAGCCCAAAAAAATTTAAACACTCATAGACTGACGTCAAAAACTCGACCTCTGGGTCATAAACGAACTCATAAGCCCTCAATGAGGTAGCACGAAGTTTATAAAAAATGGCTCCAGAGCCAAAAGACTTTTGATGTCTCTAGGACTGTTGCCGATGTCACCCCATCGATTTGTCTAAAAGTCATGGCTATAAGACCCCATGCGGGCAACCCCAAGCTCATAAGACCTTCGTAAGGCAATATCAAAACCTGTAAGACATCAAGCAAGGCATGAATCATACTTGTACCAAGTAACCAAATCTGTAAGACCTCAAGCAAGGGATGGTAAAATTTATAAGACCTTACAAAATACATAATCTCGATCTTAAAATTAAGGATATATATTCGAACATGTAAGACCCCTAAAAAGGAATACCCTCAATATAAAAGCTGAAACTACTTCACTCGGGGACTAAAGGGCTCCGGCCAAATAACTACCGTCACAATATTGTACCAGCCCAACTAACGCGACTCTGGGACTCCCAACCGTCGCTATAAAATCTCAAGCCTTCAATTACTTCAAAAAACTTCAAAAATAACTGGTTAATCAGGCTGCCCACGGTTTAAGCAAAAGAGCTTCGATCATATCAACTCCAAACAACAGGCTTCAAAACAATTCATCCATCAAGCAAAACCTCCCGAAGTGCTCATCTATTGCTTCTTAAAAAGCTCACAATCAAGGTTCTTACCCAACCGTTGAAGAGTCGGGCGAACACAAAAACTTCAAAAGTCTTTAACAAGGGAAGAATAAAGCCTATATTAGAGGTCGTACCGACCCAATGCATAAGATCCACTGTCGCCTACCCATATTAGAGGTTGTACCGACCCAATGCGTAAGAGCCACCGTCGCCAGCTCATATTAGAGGTCGTACCAACCGAATGCATAAGAGCCACCATCGCCAACCTATATTAAACGTCGTACAGACCCAACATGTAGACTTTAAGGGCCAACTTAAAGTCTAAAAACTTAAGGGTCAATGAGTTCGAGTCGAAATCCAACTCGAAGAATATGCCCGAAATAGTTAAGAAATACCTAAGGGCAAATGCGTAAGAGCCCAAGCACTAGCCTATAGTAAAGGTCGTAACAACCCCTCGCGTAAGAGCCTATGGGATAGCCTAACAATCCTCAGGCCCAAATTGTAAACCTATGGGTTTCTACTCGAAGGCCAAATCATCCAGCCAATCATCAACGAAAGAATAAATTCAAAATAATAAAAGACATACTCAAGCAAATGGAAATACATGGAAGGAGGAAACAGAAAGGTTTCTTTATATATTCATATATGAAACAATTAAAATCCTCATTTATAAATGTTCTCTAAGAGCATCATACACAAACTAAAAAAGAAACAGCCTAGTCTACTTCCCTATCGGGGATTGTAGCTCGTCGGTCTCTTCCTCGTTATCTTCGGCATCAGACAAAAGGAACTTGGCATCATATTCATCTGCCTTTTCCTGCTTTATCTCTTTCAAGAGATCACAGCCCCTAGCGTAGATCTCCTAGAGTGTTTTCCTCTGAGATTTGCACCGGGAATATTCATTGCTTCTGCTATTTCGATCGGAAGCCCCTCTTAGCTCAGCTCGAGCATCACCATCGTCTTTTAACTAGACAAACACTTTCTTTTCGGGGTTAGCTCAAGTCTCTTCAGCTTTAGCCCAAGCATTCACGAACTCGACCTCTCCAAAATGTTAGACTCGAGCGTTGCGATCATGCTCGTTTGGACCGATCTGTTCTCACGAACATTTCAGAGATGCACCTCGAGGGGAGAAGCCTTGGTCAAAGCATTCTTCTTGGCCGCAACTTGGGCATCTTCCTGAGCCTTTAGCTCATCACACTCACACTTGGCCTGACCAACTTCATCCCAAAGGCGTTCCAAGTCCTCCATCTTTCTCTGCAGCTAAAATATCAAAACATTAATCACAGAAGGCAGAAAGAGAAACATGCACCCCCTCGGAGCTGAGGCTACTTGTCCCTCGAGGCAGCTTTCATAGTTCCAACTCTGACTCGCTTTGTACCACGGGTAGACAACCTCCTCTACCCTTTTGTCACAAAGAAGCCTGAGGGATTTCTCCATGTCCAAGTGTTTTCACAACCTGGATTCACGGCAAAGTAGCTTGAGCTTAAGCTTATCGAAGGCATACGAAAAAGGAGCTCAATAAGGAAATGAAAGTGCAAGACTGGAAAACCATTTGGCCAAAACTCACAATCGAGCAGAGACGCTGGGCCTCCTCAAAAGTCGAACGCGCGCCTACCGGCATGGTCTCATCGGCCCCAGCGAAATGTTCCTATGAAATTGATTGTTCGAGACCTCGCTTTAATTAGAATGCCCCTGGCCTTGAACATCCCTTGAAGTACTTTTGACGAGAGAAGAAGATGGCGACAAAAAAATCCTTGTCTCTAGAAGTAACTTCGACGGGAAAGGAAGACGTCGGCAAAGGAGGAACCTTTCTCTATGGCCAAAAGCCTCGAGTGTTGCAGGCTCAGCCGGGATATTTTCTCTAGGCCTCCTTGAAGGACTTGTCTTGATATGAGCTCCTTCGCCCTGTGAGGATTTGTTCCATTTGTTATTATTCCTTTGTCCCGAAGTTCACGACCTATCCTCCTCTTCGAGGGAGCACGATCGCACCTTAGGAAAATCTCCAATGTCTGCGATGGCGGAGTTAGTACATACAGGAAAA
>MU767293.1:42378-69259 GCA_026770625.1 Nicotiana glauca | reverse complement strand
TCCCCCCCCCCCCCAAGAAAGCAAACCACACAGCACGTACCGTGGTGTTTTTCCACCCATCTACCCTTGGATAGATCTCCAATGTTTTCCGATTTGGTTCTTCCTGTTTGTACTCCATTTATTGGTTTACTCATGGAAGTCTATACTATTTCCCTTAATATTAGTACTAGTTTTTCAATTCTTGAACCTTGATTTACAGTGTTAATGCTCTTCTACAGATTTTCGGCTATTTTTCCTATCTCTTAAAATAATTTCTTACCTTGTTATTGTCACACCTCCTTTTTACACACACTCGAGAGGGTAGTGCGATGGAATTTTTCCAATTTGAATGACATTATTCGAAATGAGATTATTTATTTATTTTATCAGAGTCGCCACTTGGGATAGTTTATTTGGTGTCCCAAGTCACTGGTTTATTTTAAATCCCACATCGAGGAAAATTTGACTTTCCTTTCGAAGTCTGCAAACCAAAAATTCTAGATAAGGAATTCTGTTAACCCGGGAGAAGGTGTTAGGCATTTCCGGGTTCCATGGTTCTAGCACGGTCGCTCAACAATTTATATTTGGCTCAATTGTTTAATTACTCATTTTAAGACCTATGTGCAATTATCGCTTTAACCGCTTTTAAATCGATTGAATTATTCGTAATTAAAGAATTGAGTTACGCGTACGTATATTCTTTTCCTTTGACGCGTCGAAAACCATGTCACGCGAACATATCCCCGATTAATAACGCTTTGTTTATTTATTTAAAAGTTTTGTTTGAAGTTGTGCGAACATATCCCTCGAGTCTTTTAAAAATTTAATTTACAATTATGTTAAGCGAATATATTCATAATAGCAATACTAATCTAAATCGAGCCTAAAGAAAACTACGATTATTCAAGGGTTATTATTACATTGAAAGTATTTACAAAGTGGTCTGGTTACAAAAAGGGAGTAAAGGCTTGAGGAAAACGATTATGTTGTGTATATTAAGACAACAATGATTCTGTTGTGCATTAAGACAAAAAAAAAAAAATTGTGCTCATACAAATGATTATCAAGAATCGCTGTTCAACTAAAAAAAAAAATCGACTGAAATTACACTACTCTTAAAACATCCTCCCAACCCTTTTTGAATCAGTCATGTTAATAGTTATCTATTTCCAAAGTGAGATCCAACAGTAGAATTGGTATTACTTCGAATATGAGTTCAATCCTTCTATAATGAGCATGGTTTCATTAATTCACATGGGATCAGAAGGTGTAAATCCAAACAAAGCCGATTGAGATAAGAACATGTTAAGACTTATAAACACGTGAATTTCAATAACTAGACTCATACACAGTAGGGTAATCAATTACAAAAGATTGGGTAACGGCTTAAGCCCAAACACAAAGAACACCAAAAATTTCACAAAAGTTAGCTAAAAAATCTGTCCATTTTAATGTTACCAAATTTGTCTACATTCATAATTTAATTACAAGAAACCATGACTAGAAGATGGAAATGAAAGAGTTCTGTATACTAACTGCTTATAAAACCTAAAAAAATCCAAACAAAAGAACATTGCATGGAACCAATCTTGTCACTCTCACTTCAAGAAAACAAAAACAAACGAAAGAAGAGGTCCTGCACTTGGAACTAAAAGGCATAAACACTTTAACCAGAACTAGGCAATGCTCAAATTGCTGCTTACCCTTTGGGAAAATGAGTAAACCCGACAATATATGAAGCACGTAAACCCGACAATATATGAAGCACGCTCATGTCTGTTACATTAACATTCATGAAGTGCCAAAACAAAAAGAAGGTTTTCTCAAACTCGCATTCAAGCATGAAAACACACCGTGAACAAAAAAATTTAGCAATGAGATTCGCTTAATTCTGTCATTTTTGCAGGACTAAAAGACTACATATCTTCACATGACACAAAAGATTGCAGGTCTTCATCATTAGGGGTGTGCATTCGATTTATCGATTCGATTGTGACCCTTATCGATTATCGATTTGTGCATATGCTTATCGTTATCGTTTCAATAAGGTTTCGATTTTTTCGATTTCGATTTATCGATTTTTGGGGCTTATCGATTCGGTTATCGATTACACCAATAAAAAAATTTGCGGAATTTCACGGAAAATATATCGCTACAAATACACCTAACTAATATGGACAAAAAGAAGCTAAAAAAAAGAATAGCACCATTTATAACATAAAAATTGTGTCAACAAGCACATGCAACGAAACTAAAGTAAGGGATCAAATGTATTCCACCAACACTCCAACGATATAAAAAAATAAAAAATAAAAAATAAAAAACCAAAATACATCATCACGGCTAATTCTGTTTTTAATTAATTTGAACTTCATTCCCTTCAACTTTAAATATGATCATTCCTTAAATGTGGTAGAGAAAATAATAGGGTTAGGGACTTAGGGTAAAGGAAAGGATATTATAGAATAAGGTAAAAAAAATTTAATTTTTTTTTTAAAAAATTAATTTTTTTAAAAAAATAAATAAAATAAATTATTGTAGCTTATCGGTTTATCGATAAACCGATAACCGAAGAGGACAAAATCGAAATCGAAATCGAAATCGATAAGGAAAATTTTGAAATCGAAATCGAAATCGATAAACCGATAACAAATAATCGATTCGATTTATCGATAAACCGATTCGAATGCACACCCCTATTCATCATTGTCCAAACAAAACAGGCATGTCACACCTTGGTCCGACCACTGTTCTATTCAAAACGAGATTCACGACAAACACTTGAATTAAAATCAACAACTTCTCCAGATCCATAATTCTAACAAAAAAACCATGGACCCAGAAATGCAAACAGAAGAGAATTTCCTATTTAGCTAATACAAAAACGATTCTGTTCGATTCTCAAAAGACGAAGCAAAGACAGCCAAATCAAACAATGAAATTCATGAAGCTGAACATGGACAACATTATTGAATACCACTAGTCTCGTTTAACTAATTAAAGGGAATTACAAAGAGATCTCTACACACCTGGGAGCAAATGGAGAACAAATTTTGACGAACAAATAATGAAGGATGAACTCTCGAAAGAAAACTTCAGCAACAATCAACAACACATAATCGACCAGCTTGAAACCCAAACCAAAACTGAAACCTTGAGCTCCAAAAGAAAACTCGATTTCAAATCAAGTTCTCTTGAGAGAAGCAGGAACACCAACCCAAGAATGAATGCTAAAGAAAATCTGCCTTCAGTAAAACTTCTTTTTAAAAAAAATAAATAAATAAAATGGTGTAAACTCGAATCCAAAATGAACTCAGAATGTATATATATTTTTTTGTATCTTTTCTAAAAATAAGAAGAAGCGGACTAAAGAGAAAGATTGAAGGGAAAATGAAGACTAAAGAAAAACCTAGAAATTTTGGCTAAGCTAATGAAGGTTTGCTATCGATTTTTTCTGACTTTTCTCTCTGATTTTGCTACCGTCCATTTTTACTGAAGAGACTCACCTCATATAGCCCTCAAAAATCTCGAATCTTCTGCCAGAATTCAAAAATTCTTCCACTTTTCGAATATTATTTTTGACAAATGGAGGGCATTGATCGATTTACATCTATCCACGGCACCCACTAGTCCAGCAAATCATCCCTTTATATGAGAATCGTACAATTCCGGAGAGAAATTCGTACCTCTGACAAATCCGTTGATGATAAGGTGACGAGGAATGGGGGGACCAATACGTGAACTCGTTCAACACTCAGGCGAGTTGAATCGAGATGGGGCTGGGTTTGGACAAGGGAGAAGATGAACAGTGGGTAGCTGCCTCTGTTATTGTCTCTAGGGTTAGGGATTTTTGGGGGGAGAAATTATAGAAGGGCTTTTATATTAAGGGAAATGGGCGGGTCGGTTTGGTGGGTTGACCTAGCAGAGAGGGGTATTTGGGATGATGGTTAATGGGTTTTAAGACGTTGGGTCGAGTTTTGGGGATATTAAAAATGACCTAATTCTTATTCTTTCCAAGTCTTTTATTTCCCAAATTCATTTTTTTCCTTTTGTCTTTTTTTTAATTAAAAATCCTAAAAATAAAAATCCTAAATTATATAAATTGTAAAATTAAACCAATTACCTAATTACAAATAACTATAAAAGTTACTTAATTCTAAATTGAAAGAGAAAAATTAATTAAAGGGAAAAAATATAGAAATTGGCCATTTTTTGTGATTTTTATTTTTAATAAAATAAATAATTACTTAATTAATCCTTACAAAGTATAAAAATAAATCCTAAATGCAATGCAAGATATTATGGTATTTTTCATAATTTAAACAAAACTTAAACAAGCCAGAAAATTTAAGACAATTAATAAAAATCTACAAAAATTCCTAAAAATGGCAAATAATTAAGAAAAAATCTATTTTTTTTAGATTTTGGAGGAGTATTTCATGTATAGAAAAAATCACGTGCTCATAGTTATGTGGTTGACTATATTATTAATTGATTTCTATTGTTATTTCCTAAATTAGACCCTTATGTACCTAGCCCTAATTTACATATTTTGTACTTATGTTACTTGAATTTTTTTCTTATCTGTTACTTGCTTTCTACCATTGGTAAACTACTCCCTTAATTAAGGGATACTTGGCTGATTTTCGTTCTTAATTGATACCAAGTTCTATAATTACTGAAGAATTGATTCTTGCCTTATTTCTAACTACTATATAATTGAATCTCTTCTACAGTCTTAACACACGAACACAGTTCAGTATACATACACACACACTCAAACTCTCTCTTCTTTCTCTGCTACTTGTGCTAACTGCTTGTCTAGCCGGCTGAAAGCCAAGGCTAGATTGTGGAACTCTACTTGCTTTACTTTTTTGCACTTTACATCCTTAAATGGTATGCTCCTAGTTCAATTCTGAAACTACACTCTTTCTGTTCCGTGTATGTTAATCTATATCTCCTTCTGCACTAATTTGATGGCTTATGTATTTAATTGCTCTTCTTGTTTACTGCTTATTTCAGTATGCTTAAGTTTTTCTCTCTCTTGATCAAATGTGTAATCATCATGTCTGGGTGTTACTTGTCTTGTATAATACATGGCCAGCATGTTTACTTGAGTTCTTGTAGTATGTTCATATTAGTATCATAGACTCCTAGTGTACTTGATTAATACTAAGCGGCATGACTAATTCTGGGTAATAGACCCATGTCCTCATCATGACTACTCCCATACCATGTTTCTATGTCTTACTACAGCATGATTCCATTGCCAACACTTTGAAGTAGTAGTTTTGGATTCTGGATGCCAATCAGTTCCTACTTGTTCTTTATACTTGCTGGTCTATATTTTTCTCCTCTTATCCGTGTTTATGTGTTTCGTAATTGGCCCCAACCCCTTACTTCCCTGCTTGTGACTTTTGAAATTGTACTATTCTTTGAACTTACTCTATGTGTGCTGTCTTGTTTTAAGTTGTTGTTGCTCCTATTTCCTTCCCCTTTCAAAGTTGTTTTTCCCCGAGAAACTCTTCTGTTGTTCTGCAAACTAATTCCAAACATGCTGTTTGAAAAATGTTTCCAGCTCAACTCTTTTAAATCTATGTCAAGCACTCTCACATATACTCTTAGACCACTAGGTTCTGCCCCTTTTGTTTGAGCCTTGCCTTGGGACCCTTGAGTTCCCTCTGAACTTGGACACATAAAAGCTAGCTAGCCTTTCTACACTGCACTCACTTTGTATTGGTTTATGCAATCTGGGTGTGAGCACTGCTCGGGATACCTTGAGTTCCTTAGGAAACTCTGACATACCGAGATATGAGAAAGGCTATGGAACAATCTTTGCACTTGAGGTGGTTTATTACATAACTTAGGGAGGAAGTCCTAATCACGTGCTAAAAAGTCTGGGCCTATTTCAGGCTCTCTATAATGTAATTTTTACTTTTCTTATGTAATTCATTCACATGGTTTGCAATATTTGTAAGCGAATATTGGGGTAACTGGCGAAAAGGGCGGGTATTTACATGTTTGTAGGGTAAGGCGGGCAGAAACTATGCCTGTAGGACATTATATTTTACTACGTTTTCCTTACCATGTAAGAAATCATACCTATAGGACTTTACATTTTACCATGTTTGCCTTACCATGTTAGAAATCATGCCTATAGGGTTTTACTATGTTTGCCTCACCATGTTAGAAATCATGTTTAATAGGATTTTGGTATACTTGCCTTACCATGTTAGAAATCATGTTTATTAGGTCTGATAATCAGTTTCACAAATAGATGCCATACATATAGGATATAATTTAATCCAGCTTCTATTATAACAAGTGTTACGTGTTTTCTTTCATTTGTCATCATGCCTGCAAAGTTTCTGAAATCAGTGCTAAACTACTAGATATTATGCATATAGGGAATAACTCTAGAAATGTTGTAGATATCAACTTGTTTAATTCAAATAAATCAACCCATTCCATGTTTTAGTTCATTTCGAAACTGGTTTAATTAATGGTTTATGTTCTCTAAAACAAGTTCTTTCAAAAACTGCCTTTATTTGTCATTATATATCTTGCCTATAAGGACTCAAGAGTCTGCCTTAAAAACCTTCCTTGTAGTCATCTGTATTCTGCGCCTAGGTAGGCCTTAGGCAATCAACTTTAAATAAAACCAAAATCATCTTTGTGATTAGTGTTTAACTATCAACGTATTAAAATCAGTAGGCAAGCCTGATTCAGACTTCTTTTCTGAGTCATGTAATAAATCTAGTTCTACTGTTATCACTTAAATACCTTGGTAGGATCTGAATGTGGACCTTATTTGTGTATGAGTCATGATGTCTATGTGCATCACTTGTGGAGGTATATCTGAACCTTCTATCTATTTTTATGTTTCCCCCCTAAATGCAGCCCTATGTGTTCTTATTTTTCGCCTAGTATTTTGCCTTTAAACCTGAGGGTCTGCCTAGAACCCCCATTCTTATAGGATATGTGTCCTAAATTCCTCCGGGACTGATAGGAATGGACGGATAACAACATGCAATAGGGGTCGAGACCAGCCTTCGCATTAATTACCTTTACGGGGCGGGAAAGGGTATATACGGATATGATGACTAGTGCATTAATAACATGCGTAACCCCACATTGAGGAGTTCCATACCGGGCATTGTATTGGTCTGATCCATATTATAAACAAACACAGGACACCCTCTTTCATTCATGAATATTCATAGATTGTAATTCTTTTCAAAATCTCGCTTTTCACTAATTGTTTTTCAAACACTTGCGTATTTAAATTTAAATCCCCTACTATTTGAGCCATACTTGTTTATTTGCTAATTGTACAAATTCATAAAAAACTGTCTAGCCGGGAACCACACTAGTGGATCCTAAGGGGTGCCTAACACCTTCCCCCTTAGGATAATTTCAAGCCCTTACCCTATCTCTGATTACCAAACGTAGTTATAGATGAATCTTATAGGTGCGCACCTTAAATCTTTAGGTGGCGACTCTACAAAAATGCAAACCCCCTTTCCAAAAGGAAAGAGTTGTCCAGTGCCAAAATGTCTCAAACTCGATTCTACGAGAAAAAAAGGGGGCGCGACAGCATGACGACTGTGTTGGGGATATCTGGGATTTTACCATTTCATGCTATTTTTTTTGAATTTGTACCCCCTTGCATGTGCAATTATTTGTTTAATTCGTTTAAACGTTTAATTTCTTTTTCAAAAGCAAAACTGACATATCTTTCTTGTTTCCTTCCTTTATAACTGCTTTAAATTATAAAACTAATGTATTTATTGCTTTCTTAACGTGCAAATACATGTCAACATGCTTTTAATTATTTCATAATCATGCTCAACATCATACTCCTTTCGCGCTAAACAAATACTATAGAAACGCTTGATGAGTGGTTGTGCCCTTCCTATATCATTACCCCCTAAATTCAAAAAGGCTTATTTGCGGTAAAACTAGTCTATCAGCAGTGCAATCGATAGTTCCGTGCCTTCCCTTTGAGTTGTCCGCTCAAGGGTACTAGTCTAAAACCCCATCGAAACCTTACTCTATTTAAATTGCACATGCATCATGGTGAAACCTACCCAGGTCAGTTATGTTTTCCACATAATAATCCTTTAAGGTAGCCTTGTCCAAAAGTCCACTGGGTTTCCCTAAACCCAAACGGACATCATCACGTTCTGTGCGTTTATTTGGAGAACTAAATGCTTCACGCTAATTGTTGATGTTAAGTAGTCGATTCTGGTGGGGGGTAAGGACCTAACTTTGTTTGCCTTTCAAAATATGAGGCACTAAGTCCCCAGATTTGGCATAGTCACCAATATCCACCCAAGATTGCTAAGTTGGTGGGAAGATTTACATTCAAGTGACAAAACCCTCGTCAAAAAATATCTGGGCAATCTACCATCCCTCCTGGAGATCCGACCTAACAACATGATAATAGAAAGTTCTACCTAATTTTGGGATTTTGAAAGGGCCGTTTTGCGCTTTGGGACATTGAAATGACACCTTCGGTAGAGGAGATAGGAGGACTGACCGGTCCAGTGTGGGAAACCCCCAATTTGCTAATGCTTGAGAACCGGACATGCAAGGGTTTATTAAAAATGATGGGTTTGAAGAAGAATGCAGAATTGGTATGCCTAAGGGAATCGTACATCCCTTTTGACTACCTTTATAGAATGTACGGTCCCAACAAATGATACCGTACCTACCATGACGAGTTCGTCATCATGTCCTTGGGATGTATCCATCGTAGGGTATTTGTCTTCATGTTTTGATTCTTGGGTATGATCATGTTTCCAATGAAGAAAGAGAGAATACATACTAGGCTGGCTATAGTAACCAAGACCCTAATGGAGGGAATTGGTGGGCAGACATTTTGCATTGTACCCATGATCATAGTAGACATATATTGAGCTTTAGAGAAGTGTCAACGAGAAGTGAGACACTTTGAAGGCTACAATCTACTACTTCAACTTTGGCTCATGGAATATCTCTAAAAGGGCGAATACAGACAAGAAATTCAGTGAAGGGCTTGGGATGATCACATCGCTTTACACCACTCAAAGTGAATGAATTACATCCCCGACATGTTCACTCAGCCCGAGAATGCCAAAGAATGGGTTGATCTCTTTGATAATCTGATTAACGAACAGGTTCAATGGATGTTTGTGTGGTTTCCGACTGAGGAGTTCATCGCCCGATCTAGCGATGCACCTTTCTTGATACTTATTGGTCTAAGAGGAACATACCCTTATGTCCCTCTTCGAGTTTTGATGCAAGCAGGTAGGAAGCATGTCATACCAGGGTCGACAAGACAAGCCATCTTCGAGTTGACTTCCAAAATGATGATAGTCCCCATAAGTGCCAAGCCCAACACATGTGGCACTGCAAGATCATAACGTAGAAAGACACCATCGATCTAGAAAAATATTAGGACGGTTGTACTCCTTTCTATTCAGGTTGGTTGGAAGACAATTAGGATGGTCTGGGCCAGCCAGGGTTCGTTTGAGGTTATAGAATTATAGAGGCGCAAGTCAAGTACAACAAACTGCACAAAAGGATCCGTGAATGCAAGAGCGAACACCGCAAGATACAAGATTCCAACCAGAAGCTAATTGAGGAATGGAAAGATATGGCTATCAGTGCCAACAAAAGGCTAGGATAATTGGAGCAAGGCATAGTAGAACTGGAGGGAAAATTTCTCAAAAAGATTGAAGACTGTCAAAAGGCTGAAGGGACTGAAGGTGGACATCTAGCCAGAGCATACCTGTTACTAGGACTTTGTGAATTGTGGAAGCTATTCGATGGATCCAAGGATGTCGAATCTGGGGAAGGTCCTTCTGGGACCAAATAGATAGGAATTTACTTTTTCGCTTTATGAATGTAATAAGGCCAATGTCCATTAGTGACTTTTATTTCTTGCTTATTAGTTTTTTGTTTTGGATTAGCCTATTTTTATCAATAAAATGCGGCATTTAGCATTAAAAGTTCTCCAAGTCTATTTGTCGCTACGCCTACCTCGGGCACAAAGAGGTTCCCAAATTAGGATACACTTTACATTCTCGCACTATTTGTTTAAATATTGCAATATTTTTATAGTCCTCACTAACTTGATTACCTTTTGTTTTATTTTTGTTTTATTATTCCCCTCCCCAAAGGTTAGTTTGTGCACTCTGGCATCATCATCTTATTTCACAAGATCCAGGAGCCCTCCACTCACTCCTCCTCTTAGACTTATTAAAGGCAAGGACAAAGGTAAGAATAAAATGGAAGATTTGAACAACATCTGGAAGGAGAACACTGCTGAATGGGCAGAGGCCACTGATGGCCATGGTATTCACGTTCCAAATGAGAATGTATCACAACTTTAACAGAAACTATTGAAGTTCCAGAAAGAGCTCGATCAGGTTCAAAATTTGGCAAACCTGTCATTTTTCCTCAGTACTCTAGATACCAACTTCCCCGATATTCAAAACCATACCCCTCCTCAAATTATCTCAAAACAACAGAATCATCCCGCTCCTCAACATCACGTTGCTCCACCAAAGAACCAATGTAACACCTGCCATACACCAAAAAACACCCCACTACTCATCCCAGAACCTCCAAACTCCATAAACGACCATTTCCACACCCATACACCAGGCCACCATAACAATCCTATCTACGTGGAGACCGTGCAACACTCCACCCAACCTATCACATGCATACCTGAGTCTGATGAAAAGGATCTGCTTATCAGGAACTTGGCCGATGAACTTATGAAACTGACCAGCCGGATTCAAGGCGTTGAGGGAAGCAAAGGAATTGAGGGGATAAAATATAATAACCTTTGCATACAGCCTGATGTCGAACTACCTGAGGGGTACAAACTTCTAAAGTTCAAAACGTTTGATGGTACGGGTGACCCAAGGGTCCACCTGAGGACATATTGCGGAAAGCTGATTGGAGTAGGGAAAGATGAAAGGATCTGCATGAAGCTGTTCATAAGGAGTTTGAAAGGAGATGCATTATCTTTGTACATCAGCCAAGATCCCAAGAAGTGGTCAAGTTGGGTTATCATGGTATATGATTTTACGGACATGTTCAGGTTTAATACGCAGAATGCACTAGACGTGTTCTATATCCAGAATTTAAAGAAGAAGCTCACGGAGACATTTTGCGAGTATGCTACGCACTGGAGGTCTGAAGCTACTAAGGTCAGACCCGCCTTAGAAGAGGAGCAAATGAACAAGTTCTTTGTTCGGGTTCAGGATCTGCAGTACTATGAACAGATGATGATGATTGAAAAACACAAGTACTCCGACATTATCAAATTAGGTGAAAGAGTTGAAAAAGGTATTAAAAGTGGTATGGTTACAAATTTCGAGGCCTTGCAAGCTACGAACAAGGTTTTACAATCCGGCCGTATGTCCAAGAAAAGGTACGTAGGGGCCGTGATGGTTGCACAAAGGACCAAGTATCCCCTTAAATACTAGGCTTACCCAAACCTCCACTCACATACTAGCCAACCCCAAATTACCAAGCACCCTCCTACCAAGCTCCCCCACCAACTTATCAGTCATCTCCACCTCCTACATATCATCCTACTTCACCCAGATACTCCCAACCCGCTCATGTCTACCAAACCTATAATGCTCAACCACCCCATTATCAATCATCCCCTACATGCCAAAATTCCCTAGACTCTGACCTAATTTTGATCGCAGACCTCCAAAATAATATACAGCCATTGCTTAACCCATCGACCAGCTGTATGAGCGACTCAAAGCTAGTGGTTATGTCACCCTCGTCCCTGCTACAACCCCTGAGAATCCTTCTTAGTAGGTTAATCCAAACAAGTCATGTGCGTACCACTCTGGCATGAAAGGGCACACTATCGATGAATATTGCTCCTTCAAAGACAAGATAAAGTCATTTATTGATAACAAGATCATTATGGCAAAAGAAACCGCTCCAAACATCTGCAACAATCCTTTATCGGACTATAAGGGTGGAGGTATCCACATGATTAAAGTAGAAGATGACTGGGATCCCGAGGTATCCCTCGAGTTTACCGTAGAAGGTGATGACCCAAAAAAACCAACAATTAATCTCAATCTGATCATAGTCTAGATCCAACCGTCTAAGAGACGCTGAGGTGAATATGTCTATACCTCGAGTTTGAAGTAGCACCACCCGCAAAGACACCGGTACCAATTGAGGTTGAATTCATATCTCTGGATAATGCACCCGCACCATTTAAGGTTGCAGTCTTTCCACCCAAGGCACATGTTCCATTCGAAGTGAGGATAGTTGCGCTGATCCCAGTGGCAATGTCAACCATGCCCCCATTTACACAAATGTTGTACCCTAGGACTATACAACCGAGGCGAGAAGGAAAGGCAAGGTCAGGATTGAACAAACTATCATAGCACAGGATATGACAAGAACTGGTAGAGTTTATACCCCCAAACATCTGGCTGAATCAAGCAAGTAGGACTCCAACCGGCCGCCCCTCATTAAGACAGGTCCAGACGACCTTTGGAAGAAGATACAGGCCAATAAATATTCGGTCATTGACCAGTTAAAGATGTTAGGACAAATATCCATTCTTTGATTGCTACAAAATTTTGAGTCACACAAGAATGCTCTGTTAAAGGTACTAAATGAAGCATACGTACCAAGTAACATCACTGGCAGGGAAATGGCTAATATGGTCGGACAAGTGTTGGAAAGCCATAAGATCACCTTTTATGAGGACGAGCTGCCACCTGAAGGGCTGGGGCACCACAAAGCACTACACATCATCGTGCAATGCGAAGATTATATCATCACCAGAATCCTGATCGATGGAGGTTCCCGTCTTAACATTGTTGCGCTGGTAACACACAAGAAGTTGGGTAAAAGGATACATAAGATAAAGGATGGAGCAGTCAATGTAAAAGCCTTCAATAGTTGACAGAGGTCTACCATTGGTGAGATTAGTCTATGCCTGGAGATGGGACAAACCTAGTACGAGGTCGATTTCTAGGTGATAGATGTGCCATCAACTTACAACTTGCTGCTGGGACGGCCATGAATTCATATTGCTGGGGTAGTAGCATCAACACTGCATCAGGCAGTAATGTTCGAATGGAATCACCAGGAAGTGATCATTCACGGTGACGTTAGCAACTATATACAGTCGCCAGACCATTCCAGCAATCGAGGGAAGAAGGAAGCTGGGTGGAGAAATTTACCACCACATTGAGCGAGTTAATGCTATCGATAAAGACAAATGGTGGAAATGCAAAATTAAAAGTATAATGAGTTGTAGTGGGTACAAACCTGGCAAAGGGATCGGCAAGAACCTCCAAGGAATCTCTAAACCCATAAAACTGAAGAAATATGGCACTACCATCGGTTTGGCATATGAATACACCTTGGAAGATTTCAATAGCTAGTCGCCACCATGGAGCGGTCCTTACTACCCGCTAGAGCAGCCAATATCACATCTGGAACAGACCTTTCAACAGGGCAACATTATTTATGGGTTAGATGAAGAAGAAGCACTTCCAGCAGTGAAGAACTTGTTTCTAGAGGACAATGATATTGACTGCTATGTTATTCTCAAGGTGGAGGGGGAGGAAGGCCCTTCCATACAGGTTGTGAGCAGAGGGGCATATCTCAAGAATTCTACTATCAGGATAACCAGAGCCCGACGAGCCTCAGGGTAGCAAGGCTAAAACAAGCATTATTCACTGTTTTATTTACTAAATGATTTTCTTTTCACACTTTTCAATTTCTGCACTAAGATCTTCGATGTTCAAAACAGTTATTCAATCTATCAAAATCATTTTTGATTTTTCTTATGAATTAATGTTTGTTGCTATCATTTTCCTCCTTACTTTACCAGTACAACATTACTATTACTTACCTTGATAAACCAATGATTGTGACATGCAATGAGACAACGCAACAAATGGACATTGATGTAGAGGAAGATGACATACCTGACAAGATTGTCAAAGAAGTTGATAACTTTAAGAATAGACCTAAGTCCAACTTGGAAGAGACCGAAATTGTCAACCTAGGAGATGGAGAAAATGGTAAGGAAACGCAAATTAGCATTCACCTATCGCCATCAGAGAAGAAAGAATACACAGAATTTCTAAAGGAGTATGAGGATATACTCGCCTCGTCGTATGATGACATGACCGGTCAGTGTACTTCTATTGTGGCTTACAAACTGCTAATCGATCCAATGTGTCCGCCGGTAAAGCGAAAGCTCAAAAAGTTCAATCCTGTTATGAGTTTGAAAATCAAGGAAGAAGTCACCAAGAAGATCAAAGCTAAGGTTCTCAGGGTAGTAGAATACCTGACATGGTTAGCCAACATTGTGCTAGTGCCAAAGAAGGATGGGAAGCCAGAGTCTGTGTCGACTACCAGGATCTCAACCGGGCCAGTCCGAAAGACGACTTCCCTTTGCCAAATATGCACAACCTGATTGATAATTGTGCAGAGCATGAGCTACAGTTATTCATAGATTGCCTTGTTGGTTATCATCCGATCAGGATAGATGAGAATGATGCTGAGAAAATGGCTTTCATTACGCCATGGGGAGTATACTGTTACAATATGATGCCATTCGGCCTGAAGAATGTAGGGGCCACCTATATGAGGGCCATGACTACCATCTTTCATGATATGATACACAAGGAGATAGGGGTATGTGTGGATGATGTTATTATCAAATCCAAGAAGGCCATTGACCACATAGAAGATCTAAGGAATTTATTCAATAGATTGTGGAGATACAACCTAAAACTAAACCCCGTAAAGTACGCATTTGGGATTCCTGCTGTGAAATTGCTTGGGTTTATTGTGAGCCACGAGGAATAAAATTGGATACATCAAAAGTCAAAGCCATTCAAGACCTACCACCACCAAGGAACAAGATGGATGTGATGAGTTTCTTTGAAAGGCTTAACTACATCAGCCGATTCATACCACAGTCTACAGTTATCTGTGAGCCAATCTTTAAGATGTTAATGAAGGACGCCGCCATCAAATGGACCGATGACTTCCATAAGGCATTCGACAAAATCAAGGAGTATCTATCAACACCACCCGTCTTAGTCGCGCCCGAGCTAGGTAGACCCTTATTACACTACCTTGCAGTGTTAGACGGAGCTTTTGGCTGCGTTCTAGGGCAACATGATAAAAAAGGAAGGAAGGAGAAAGCCATTTATTATCTCAGTAAGAATTTCACCCTGCACGAGGCCCGATATTCTATATTAGAATGCACTTGTTGTACTTTGACTTGGGTAGCTCAGAAGTTGAGACATTACTTATGCGCCTATACTATATATCTCATATCGAGAATGGATCCCTTGAAGTACATATTTCATAAGCCCATGCCTATTGGCAAGCTAGCCAAGTGGCAAATCCTGTTGAGTGAGTCCGATATTATTTATGTAACTCAGAAAGCGGTCACAGGACAGGCACTGGCAGACCACCTTACTGAAAACCCGGTGGATGGAGGATACGAACCCCTAAAAATGTATTTTCCTGATGAAGAGGTATCATGCATAGGATAAGACATTGCAGAATCCTATGACGGTTGGAGAATGTTCTTCGATGGAGCAGAGAACTTTAAAGGAATTGGTGTAGGAGAGGCCCAAATATCAGAAACTGGCCAACATTATCCGTTGTCTGCCAAACTCAGGTTCCCCTATACCAATAATATGGCCAAATATGAAGCCTGCACCTTAGGGCTCAAAATGGCCATTGACATAAACGTTCAAGAGCTACTAGTGATTGGAGATTCAGACTTACTTATACATCAGGTATGAGGGGAATGGGAAACAAAGAACTCCAAGATACTCCCGTATCTACATCACGTAGAAGAATTGAGAAAGAGGTTCATAAAGACAGAATTCTAACATGTTCCCAGAATCCAGAATGAGTTCTTTAATGCATTGGCTACCCTATCATCTATGATACAACATCCCTACAAGAATTTCATTGATCCCAAATGAAAATCCATAATCAGCTGGCTTACTGTGCCCATGCTGAAGAGGAAGCAGACGAAAAACCTTGGTTTCATGATATTAAGGAATATTTGGCAAAAGGAGAGTACCCGGAGCTTGCGAATCATACTCAGATATGCACACTTTGGAAATTGTCCAACAACTTCTTTCACAGCGAAGGAATCCTATATATGAGGACTCCCGATTTAGGATTATTAAGATGTGCGCAAAGGAAGCATCCAGGCTACTAGAGGAAATTCATGCTGGGACCTGTGGTCCACATATGAACGGTTTTGTCTTAGTAAAGAAGATACTCCGGGCTGGTTACTTTTTGATGACTATGGAAACAGACTGTATCCAGTATGTTCAGAAATGCCACTGCTGTCAGATACATGCTGTTGGCCCAAGTTTAGTTGAAGTTTTAAAGAATGACAAATGAACTCATGAAGGACCAGGTCCATCTCAGGAGACACAGTGGTTATGGCCCATGCACATGAGATGCATGTGAAGAAGATAAGTCTTAGGGATCAAGCAACAATATCTTTTGAACTGATCGAAAAGATTGCATATGGGATAAGGAGAAGAAGTCTCCTTATGAGAAGAGAACACATCCGGATAAGGGTTGGAGTTTGGATTAGTCTAGGACTCAAACTCAATGGAGGATCAGAAATTAAGTCATAATCAAACTCTAATTACTAACCTAATAAATAATTGAGTTGTTCTCTTTTACGGGCATGCACATATGCTGAAGTTAAGCTAAATTGAGAGCAAAGAGCAAGTCTATTTTGCAAGCAATTTATGTGAGATCATGTGTGCATGCCTGCAGCTACTTGAACAAGATAGAAGAACCCGTTCCATTGTGTTTATTCTTATTCTAGTTCAATTGTAGTAGATGATTTAAAACTTGTACCTTTCCAGCTTTCATAGAAGCAATTGTATTAGGTACTTTGAGTATTCAAGTTAGAGTTAACTTGAAGGTGTCGCAACAGTTGAGGTTGTGTGCCACAAAGGGATTAGAGTTTAATCCTTAGGTTTACAAGAGTTTGTAAATGCTGTTTTTGGCTCATTGATTTTAGTGGAAGTTTGGGAAAAACCTACTGAGTAGTAGGTCGTGGTTTTTTCACCTTTTGAGCCAGGTGTTTTGCACGTAAAAATCTCTGTGTTATTTAATTTATGCACTCTTAATTCCGTAAACAGTTTTAGTAAGAACATCTAGAAGAACCAGGTTCTTCTAGTGCGAAAATTAGGTACCACAGAGATCACCCCCCTCTTGTGTGGTATTGACAATTAGAACATCAATTGGTATCAGAGCAGGTTATCCTTGGAGAGGCTAACACCTTAGGAGAAGATCAACAATGAGTGCACCACCTAGGAACTGGGAAGGGCAACCCACTGCCAGGCCTCCACTTTTCAATGGTCTGTACTATTCTTGGTGGAAGAACATAATGAGAGATCACATTATAGGGAAAGATTATGAACTTTGGGACATAGTCACTGATGGTCTCCTAGCAACCACTAAGAAGAATGCTGAAGGAATTGATGTGCCAAAAACAAGGGCTGATTGTACTGCTGAGGACCTGAGGAAATGGGAGAAAAATGCTAAGGCCAAGAAGTGGCTTGTATATGGACTAGGACCAGACGAGTACAACAGGATCCAAAGTTGTACAACTTCTAAGGAAATATAGGACACTTTACAAGTGGCCCACGAAGGAACACCACAAGTGAAAAGATTGAGAGGAATACTTCTATATTCTCAATATGAGAATTTTACTATGAAGGAAGGAGAAACTATCCAGGAGATGTATACTAGATTCACCACTTTGACAAGTGAACCTGAATCTCTTGGAATGACTATCTTTGAAGAAGACAAGGTTGAAAAGATTCTGACAAGAGTTCTACCAGTCACATGGGAAAGCAAGATCACTGCCATTCAGGAATCCAAGAACATTGCTACCTCAAATTGGATGAACTAATTGGAAATTTAACTGCCTATGAAATGAGGAGACAAACCATGACGATGGACACTACCAAAAAGGAGAGAAGCTTAGCTCTCAGAATTACTGAAGGTGCAGATTTGGAAGATGATGAAATGGCTATGATCACTAGAGATTTTGAGAAGTACCTAATGAGAGGAAAGGGATCTTCAAGAGGTACAAACTTCAACAAATAAAGAGCTCCGGAGAAACAGACAAATGAGAGATCACATTATAGGGGAAATTGAGTGGAAGAAAGAAAGAGCTGAACGAAGGAATAGGAAGAAGGAACAGGTTCAACCAAAGAGAAACAAAGGTTCAACCAAGGCTATGGTTGCTTCTTGGGGAGAAACTTCAGATGAAGACTCAGAATCAGAGAATGAACAAGAGGTAAGTATTCTTCATCTCAAAGACAAGATTAAATTCTTGTCAAAAGAAAGGCTGGCTGAGCTATTAACAGACTTTATTGATGAGTCTGAGATAATTAATAATGAGAAGGAAGTTCTGTCTAGGGAATGCGTGATTCTAAAAGCAAAATGTAAAAGTCTAGGGTCTAGGGCAAATGAGAGTGATAACAAAAATGCTGAGTTGAAGAACTAGGTTCTTGAACTTGACAACAGTGTCCTAGAACTTAAGTCTGAAAATCTGAAACTGAAATTAGGAATAGGAAAGAAGTTAGATGATCACACATGTCTCACTCTAGAATAAAATTTGTGAAAATGAAAGATGAATTATATAGGAAAGATGTATTCATCAAAGAAGATCTAGGAATGGTAAAACGTGAACTAGACAGAACTTGCAAGTGGAACAAAGCCTCTGATGCTCTCTCTTGGTTGCTAGAGCATCACAGCAGTAATAAAATAGGACTTGGCTATGGGACTCAAGCTCCTAAATTGGATCCAAAAAGCAAGTACCTCACTCTTCCTGAAAATAAAATCTGCACACTATGGTAAGACTGGCCATTACAAATATGAATGTAATGCAAAAGAAATGGCCAGTCAAAAGAACAAAGTTTTTGTTAAGGAAAAGAATAAGTTGCGAGGATGGGCAAGAAGGAATTTAATTCATCCTTTTGCTTATAGAAAGGGACCAAAACTAGTTTGGGTTCCTAAGACTAACCCCTGATTTCCTTTTGCAGGTCCATGTGAAAGGGAGGAGCCAAATATGGTACATGGATAGTGGTTGCTCAAAACATATGACTGGGGACAAGGACCATTTCCTTTCACTTGAGGACTTAAAAGGAGGTAATGTCTCCTTTGGTAATGGAAAGAAAGGTGAGATCATTGGGGTTGGAAAGGTAGGTAAGACTAATTCTCATTCCATAGAGAATGTCTACCTGATAGATGGTTTGAAATACAGTTTAATAAGTGTGTCACAATTGTGTGACAGAGGTAACTTTGTGGCTTTTACCTTCACCAAATGCTTTGTGATTAACCTTACCACTATCAAGATTGTTTGGCAGGGAAAAAGAGTTAACAATATTTACATTGTAGATTTGTCAACTCTTTCAGAAAATGAACTCACTTGCTTAAGTGTGTTAGTTAATGATCCCTTCATATGGCACAAAAGACTAGGTCATGCCAGTCTAAATCAGCTAAACAAATTAGTCTCCAAGGACTTGGTTGTAGGTTTACCTAATATCAAGTTCAAGGAAGACAAAGTTTGTGAGGCATGTGCAAGGGGGAAGCAGGTAAGGTCATCCTTCAAATCCAAGAAAATGGCAAGTACGTCTAAGACGTTGGAACTAGTTCATATGGATCTATGTGGTCCAATGAGAACCATGAGCAGAGGTGGAAAAAAAGTGTGTAATGGTGCTAGTTGATGACTATTCTAGATTCACCTGGGTTTTATTTCTAACTTTCAAAGATGAAGCATTTGACATGTTCTCTGCATTTGTTAGGAAGACTCAGAAATAATTAGGAAATCATCTTGCGTCCATTAGGTCTGATCATGGAACTGAGTTTGAAAACTCTAAGTTTACTGAATTTTGTGATGAAAATGGCATAAATCACAATTTCTCTGCCCCCAGGACTCCACAACAAAATGGAGTAGTTGAAAGGAAAAATAGAACTCTTGAGGATATAGCTAGAACAATGTTATTATCTAGCAAATTGCCTTACAGCTTCTGGGCAGAGGTTGTAAACACTGCATGTTACATCATAAATAGATGCATGACCAAACCTCTAGTAGAGAAGACTGCCTATGAGTTACTTAAAGGGAGAAAACCAAACATATCCCATCTTAGGGCTTTTGGTTGCAAGTGCTATGTGCACAATAATGGAAAAGACTCCTTAGGAAAGTTTGATCCCAGAAATGATGAGGGAGTAATCTTGGGATATTCTTCACATAGAAAAGCTAATAAAGTTTTTAATAAAAGAACTATGTGTGTAGAAGAAAGTGTGCATGTAGTATTTGATGAAACTAACATTCTTTCTGAAAGGCAGGAACATGAAGATGAAGCCATTGGACTGGTCAAAGACTTGGATGAAGCATCAACTCAAGTCAAAGTGACACCTGCAGAAGGAACAGGAAATGGAACAGGTTCTTCCTTACAGAGCAACCTGATGGGGGGAAGAAATCAAATAGGAATTGAAATAAACTCTTTAAAGGAACCTGTCCATGAACCAGTTCCTTATCAAATTGCGGAAACATCCAGAAAAAGGCAGTTGGTTGTAAACCTCACAAGTATCAAAGTTCTCATCCCATTGAGAACATTATCGCTGATCCAACATCTGGAGTCAAAACCAGATCACAATTAAAGAATCTGTGTGCTTTTGATATTTTTCTATCTCTTATTGAACCTAAAAATATTGTTGAGGCTTTGCAGGATGCGAATTGGGTCAATGCTATGCAGGAGGAACTCAATAAATTTGAAAGAAGTCAAGTCTGGCATCTAGTTCCTAGACCCAAGGATAGATCTGTCATTGGTAAAAAATGGGTGTTCAGGAACAAACTTGATGAAGATGGGACTATTACAAGAAACAAGGCAAGGATGGTGGTTCAGGGCTACAGCCAAGAGGAAGGAATAGACTATGATGAGGCATTTTCTCCAGTTGCAAGACTAGAGGCAATCAGGCTTCTTATTGCCTTTGCTGCACATATAGAATTCACTCTCTATCAGATGGATGTCAAAAGTGCCTTCCTAAATTGCTACCTCAAGGAAGAAGTGTTTGTGCAACAACCTCCAGGATTTGAAAGCAAGGAATGTCCTGAGCATGTGTACAAGCTGCACAAGGCTCTATATGGGCTCAAGCAGGCCCCAAGAGCTTGGTATGAAGGACTATCAAAATTCCTACTGGAGCATGGGTACAAAAGAGGTAAAATTGACAAAACTTTATTCCTAAGGGAAAAAGGTAAAGACCTCCTTGTTGTGCAAATATATGTTGATGACACAATATTTGGGGCCACTACTGAGAGGTTGAGTAAGGATATTGCAAAATTATTGGGAAGTGAGTTTGAAATGAGTATGATGGGTGAACTAAACTTCTTCCTAGACTTGTAGATCAAACAAAGCCCAAATGGGACCATGATCCATCAGCAGAAGTATACAAAAGAACTAATCAAAAAGTTTAAAATGGAGTACTTCGAAGAAATAGATACACCTATTGCTACTGCCACAAAATTAGATGTTGATGAACCTGGTTCATTAGTTGATCAAAAGTTGTATAGGGGTATGATTGGTTCACTCTTGTACCTTACTGCCAGCAGACCTGACATTTTTTTTCAGTGTAGGGCTTTGTGCTTGTTTCCAGGCAAATCCAAAGGAGTCACACTTGACTGCTGTCAAGAGGATATTGAGATATCTATAGGGCACCACTGATATGTGTCTTTGGTATCCTAAAGGTAGTAATTTTGATCTTGTAGAATATGCTGATTATGCAGGTTTCTTAGTGGACAGGAAGAGCACTTCATGTATGGCACATTTCCTGGGGTCATGTCTTTTGTCATGGGCTACCAAAAAGCAAAATTCAGTAGCCCTATCTACTGCTGAAGCTGAGTATGTTGCTGCTGCTTCTTGTTGTGCTTAATTGCTATGGATCAAAAAATAGCTGGTAGACTTTGGAATTGAAGTAGGACGTATTCTAATATTTTGTGATAACACTAGTGCTATAAGTATGACAAAGAACCCCGTCCATCATAAAAGGACCAAGCACATAGATGTTAGACAGCACTTCTTAAGAGATAACTATGAGAAAGGGTTAATCTAAATAGAATTCTGTGCTACTGATAAACAAATAGCTGATATCTTCACTAAAGCACCGAGTAGAGAAAACTTTGAAAGGAACACGTTGGAATTAGGGGTGATTAAGATCACCTAAGAGGTCCAGTTCAGAATGCACAATGAAAAAAATGAAAAAAAAAATTGTTAGGAGTTCTTGATATTATGTAAATATCTGGACTAATTCTTACTCAGTTTCATACTTTAGTTAGTATACTCCTGTGACTTGTGTTTATATGGCTTACTAATCTCTTACAAAGTTTTTCTATTTCGACATTTGAGGCATGATCAAGAGAAATCTTACTTGAAGAACCTGGTTCATCAGTATATGCTCATGAGAAAGTTCAGGTATGTTTCTATACTTTGCACAATAAGAAAGATAAATTTTCCAATCGTGAGCAAAAGTCCTAATTACACCAAACTTCCAGAAATTCTATCCGTTGAGAATTGAACCAGTTTTATTACCCTAGGAGTCTAATTAAAATGGGACATTTTCCTAAAAACAAGCGTCGCCTATTAATCACCAAGAGACCAGAATTCTAATGTGATCAGACCTCGAATTGACTCTGAAAAATCCGGTCGTTACTGCATTTAATCATAACCCCTCTTTAAATACACACCACATCTCTTCTTTTTGCTCATAACCGTCACTCACTTCCTCCAAAATGTGATCATCTCCTTCATCTCCAAAATTTCCAAAATTCCCAGAAATTCTTTACCATGACAAACCCTCAAGACAACTCAGGTACCCCCCCACCAGTATCCCCTAATACTTCATCATCAACACCTCCTATTGAAACCCCAAAACCTAGGTTTCATTGCTAGAAAATGTTGGCCAGGAAAACTGTAGCTTCTGGCCCTTTGAGAAAAGTCTTAAACAAAAAATTGAAAACGAGTCAAAGAGGGGAAAGCTCTAAAAAGGAATCAACTGAATCAAGCTCCGAGTTTGAAGCTTTTGTCTTTGCAAGTGATAGAGAAGAACGTAGGTCTTATGAATCAGACAAGAATCAAGAAAACCCTAAAGAGGTAAATACATGCTATTTTTTTTCTGATGTAATGGAGAAAGTAGATGATGGGTTTGTGTTGGTGGGATCTGTTAGAGATGTAAGTGAGGGAGAATCAAAGAGGAAGGGAAAGAAAAATAAAGGTAAAATTCTTGCAATTTGTGAAGGAGATGAGGAGAGTGGCAACAAGCCAGGGGGAAGTGAATCTGGGGAGGCTGTTGAAGGTCTTGTGCACCTGAGTGAACAACAAGATGCACCTACTCCATCTGTGGAAGAAACCTTGGCTGACATTCTGAAGAAAGTTGGAGCAAGCTATGATCCCAAAAAGCACAAAGCTTCTTCTCAAAAGGCTCCAACTGCCTCTAAGCCAACAAAGAAAAGCAAGGTGTCATCTCCTAAGTCTACTATCCCTTCAGTACCAAAGGTGAGAGCTACTAGAAGTAGGGTAAGGCAAAGTGAGGCTAAATTGCAGAAAGCCCTAGAGGCAAGCAAGAAAAAGAAGAAGGAAAAAGGAAAAGAAAAGGTTGTGGAAAGTTATGAGGCTGCTGAAGAAGAGGAGGAGGAGATGGAACTGGTCCATCAAGAGAGAGGTATAACTGTGGAAGTTCCCATTGCCAAACCAAAAGGAACCAATACTCGTGCAAAGAAGTCTTCAAAATCTGTATCTACTGAACCCTCCTTGGCCAAAAGAACTAGGTCTGTAGTGAAGGGAAAACAAGTAAAAGTTACTAAAGAAGAAGAAGAAAAGTGGAGTGGAGAAGAAGAAGAGGAGGAGTTTGAAAAAGAACAAGATCGATTTGCCATCTTTGGTAGGAGAAAGATTCTGACGGGGAGGTTGCTGAAAGACCTGGAGGAGCCGGGCATGATTAGGTTGGTGGATGCTTTAGCTGCACAAGGTTGGAAGGACATGGTTCTTCAACTAGATGGAAGGCTGGCAAGAAAGGAGCTGATCGAGATAATGGCAAATGCCACTGTGAAAAATGGGGAAGTCACCAGTGTGGTTAGGGGAGTGAAGGCGCAATTTGATGCACCCAAAATTGGGGACAATTCTGGACATACCATGTGAGGGCTATGGTGACTACACTAGGCAGAGGTGGCCTTGTCTAGATGATCTTCCTAGTTCTCTCCAAATCACCAGGAACTTTTGTGATACTGAGTCTGCTGAAGATGTGCCAGAGGCAAGATTTGTACAGAAGAGTGAGATAAAGCCTGAGCACAAGGTGCTATTTGAATTTGTGAACAAGTGTCTGCTGCCCAGACAGGAAAGGAGGCATACTGCTAACTACACGGACCTGGTTATTCTGGAATGCCTTGTGAGTGGAAAGCAAATAAACTGGACTGCCTTCATTGTCAAGCTACTGGACAGGGTCATAAATGGCTCCAAGACTCAAGCTACTCCTTATGGGTTCATACTGACAACTGTGCTGGATAGGTTGAATGTTCCCTTGAAGAAATGGGAGATGGCCTTCAGCAAGGACCATTTTAGTGTCAAAACCCTACAGGCTTGTGACTATCTCCTCAGTTTAGCCCCATTTGAACCAAGTTCATCTTTGAAGACTCCAATGAACAGCATGGTTAGGGCTTTATTTCAAGAGTGTGGGACAAAGGATGCTGAGATTGCTAGGCTCAAGGCTCGAGTTGCTGAACTTGAAAATGAGAGTAATATCCTAAAAGATGAGCTAGCAAAAGAAAAGGAAAAAGGGTGAAGGGATGCTTCAAACAATGTTCAATCTTCTCCAATTCTTCGCTTGTTTTTGCTCATGGTTGGAAGTCCTTCTTTCTTTTTGTGGACTGGTTGTAGAAGCATTTACTATCAATGACCATTGCAATCTGGGATTCACATTATATGCAACTTTTCGATGATGCCAAAAGGTGGAAGAGATATTGTGCTTTACTTTATATTCTGAAAAAGTGATATTTATAACCTGATTAAATCTGGTCCTTAAGGATGAGTTAAAATTTCTTATGTAAAAGTGTTGATAATTAGCTGAGTTCCATAGGTTCTCTGATTAGTAAAAGCACAGAGTTTGACATCATCAAAAGGGGGAATTTGTTGGCCCAAGTTCAGTTGAAGTTTTGAAGAATGACAAATGAACTCATGAAGGACTAGGTCCATCTCAAGAGACACAGTGGTTATGGCCCATGCACATGAGATGCACGTGAAGAAGATAAGTCTTTGGGATCAAGAAGCAATATCTTCTGAATATCTTCTGAACTGATCGAAAAGATTGCATATGGGATAAGGAGAATAAGTCTCTTTATGAGAAGAGAACAAATCTGGATAAGGGTTGGAGTTTGGATTGGTCTAGGACTCAAACTCAATGGAGGATCAGAAATTGAGTCACAATCAAACTCTAATTACTAACCTAATAAATAATTGAGTTGTTCTCTTTTACAGGAATGCACATACGCTGAAGTTAAGCTAAATTGAGAGCAAAGAGCAAGGCTATTTTGCAAGCAATTTATGTGAGATCAAGTGTGCACGCCTGCAGCTACTTGAACAAGATAGAAGAACCAGTTCCATTGTGTTTATTCTTATTCTAGTTCAATTGTAGTAGATGATTTAAAACTTATTCCAACTTTCATAGAAGCAATTGTATTAGATACTTTGAGTATTCAAGTTAGAGTTAACTTGAAGGTGTCGCAACAGTTGAGGTTGTGTGCCATACAGGGATTAGAGTTTAATCCTTAGGTTTACAAGAGTTTGTAAATGTTATTTTTGGTTCAATGATTTTAGTGGAAGTTTGAGAAAATCCTACTGAGTAGTAGGTCGTGGTTTTTTCACCTTTTGTGCCAGGTATTTTCCACATAAAAATCTCAGTGTTATTTACTTTATGCACTCTTAATTCCACAAACAGTTATAGTAAGAACATCTAGAAGAACTAGGTTCTTCTAGTGCGAAAATTAGGTACCACACAAATCACCCCCCCCCCCTTGTGTGGTATTGATGTTTAGAACATCAATTGGTATCAGAGCAGGTTATCCTTGAAGAGGCTAACACCTTAGAAGAATATCAACAATGAGTGCACCACCTGGGAACTGGGAAGGGAAATCCACTGTCATNGATGCTTCAAACAATGTTCAATCTTCTCCAATTCTTCGCTTGTTTTTGCTCATGGTTGGAAGTCCTTCTTTCTTTTTGTGGACTGGTTGTAGAAGCATTTACTATCAATGACCATTGCAATCTGGGATTCACATTATATGCAACTTTTCGATGATGCCAAAAGGTGGAAGAGATATTGTGCTTTACTTTATATTCTGAAAAAGTGATATTTATAACCTGATTAAATCTGGTCCTTAAGGATGAGTTAAAATTTCTTATGTAAAAGTGTTGATAATTAGCTGAGTTCCATAGGTTCTCTGATTAGTAAAAGCACAGAGTTTGACATCATCAAAAGGGGGAATTTGTTGGCCCAAGTTCAGTTGAAGTTTTGAAGAATGACAAATGAACTCATGAAGGACTAGGTCCATCTCAAGAGACACAGTGGTTATGGCCCATGCACATGAGATGCACGTGAAGAAGATAAGTCTTTGGGATCAAGAAGCAATATCTTCTGAATATCTTCTGAACTGATCGAAAAGATTGCATATGGGATAAGGAGAATAAGTCTCTTTATGAGAAGAGAACAAATCTGGATAAGGGTTGGAGTTTGGATTGGTCTAGGACTCAAACTCAATGGAGGATCAGAAATTGAGTCACAATCA
>MU767293.1:0-42187 GCA_026770625.1 Nicotiana glauca | reverse complement strand
GAAAGCAAGATCACTGCCATTCAGGAATCCAAGAACATTGCTACCTCAAATTGGATGAACTAATTGGAAATTTAACTGCCTATGAAATGAGGAGACAAACCATGACGATGGACACTACCAAAAAGGAGAGAAGCTTAGCTCTCAGAATTACTGAAGGTGCAGATTTGGAAGATGATGAAATGGCTATGATCACTAGAGATTTTGAGAAGTACCTAATGAGAGGAAAGGGATCTTCAAGAGGTACAAACTTCAAAAAATCAAGAGCTCCGGAGAAACAGACAAATGAGAGATCACATTATAGGGGAAATTGAGTGGAAGAAAGAAAGAGCTGAACAAAGGAACAGGAAGAAGGAATAGGTTCAACCAAAGAGAAACAAAGGTTCAACCAAGTCTATGGTTGCTGCTTGGGGAGAAACTTCAGATGTAGACTCAGAAGATGAAGCTGAGGAGGAGCAAGCACTAATGGCCATTGGAGAATCAGAGGATGAAGAAGAGGTAAGTATTCTTCATCTCAAAGACAAGATTAAATTCTTGTCTAAAGAAAGGGTGGCTGAGCTATTAACAGACTTCATTGATGAGTCTGAGATATTAATAATGAGAAGGAAGTTCTGTCTAGGGAATGTGTGATTCTAAAAGCAAAATGTAAAAGTCTAGAGTTAGGGCAAATGAGAGTGATAACAAAAATGCTGAGTTGAAAAACCATGTTCTTGAACTTAAATAATTGAGTTGTTCTCTTTTACAGGCATGCACATACGCTGAAGTGAAGCTAAATTGAGAGCAAATAGCAAGGGTATTATGCAAGCAATTTATGTGAGATCAAGTGTGCACGCCTGCAGCTACTTGAACAAGATAGAAGAACCAGTTCCATTGTGTTTATTCTTATTCTAGTTCAATTGTAGTAGATGATTTAAAACTTGTACCTTTCCAGCTTTCATAAAAGAAATAGTATTAGGTACTTTGAGTATTCAAGTTAGAGTTAACTTGAAGGTGTAGCAACAGTTGAGGTTGTATGCCATACAGGGATTAGAGTTTAATCCTTAGGTTTACAAGAGTTTGTAAATGCTATTTTTGGCTTAGTAATTTTAGTGGAAGTTTGTGAAAATCCTACTGAGTAGTAGGTCGTGGTTTTTTCACCTTTTGAGCCAGGTGTTTTCCACGTAAAAATCTCTGTGTTATTTACTTTATGCACTCTTAATTCCGCAAACAATTATAGTAAGAGCATCTAGAAGAACCAGGTTCTTCTAGTGCGAAAATTAGGTACCACACAAATCACCCCCCCTCTTGTGTGGTATTGACATTTAGAACATCACATGCAGACATGATAAAGGTACCTCCAAGCAAGCTCAACACAACTAGCTCACCGTGGCCATTCGCCACCTGGGGAATGGAAGTTATTGGACAAATCGAGTATGCTGCTTCCAACAGACACAGGTTTATCCTGGTAGCTATCGACTATTTCAACAAATGGGCCAAAGCAACATCTTACAAAGCAGTGACTAAGAAAGTTGTGGCAGACTTTGTCCGCGATCACATTGTTTGTCGATTCAGAACTCCAGAGTCAATCATTACTGATACTGGCTCCAACCTCAACTGTGACTTGATGAAAGCTATGTGCAAAACTTTCAAGATTAAACATAAGAATTCCACAGGCTACAGGCCTCAAAGGAATGGAGCTGTAGAAGCCGCCAGCAAGAATATCAAGAAGATATTGAGGAAAATAATAAAGAATCCCAGATAGTGGCATGAGAATTTATCATTTTCTCTACTGGGGTATCACACCACAATCCTCACATCAACTGGGGAAACCCCCTATGTGCTGGTTTACGGTACAGAGGCTTTCATTCCCGCTGAGGTAGAAATTCCTTCCCTAACAATCATACAAGAAGCTGAGATCGATGATGCAAAGTGGATAAAAAGTCATTATGAGCAACTAGCCCTTATAGATGGAAAGAGAATGAATGCAGTCTGCCATGGTTAAATCTACTAGAAAAGAATGTCCAGAGTCTTCAACAAAAGTGTCAAGCCAAGACAGTTCACAATGGGGCAACTAGTGTTGAAGAAATTATTTCCGCATCAAGATGAAGCCAGAAGGAAGTCCTCTCCCAACACATAGGGTCCATACATGGTTCACCGGGTTTTGATAGGAGGAGCACTCATACTTACAGAAATGGACGGAGAAGTCTGGCCAAAGCCGATCAATTCAGATGCAGTCAAGCGTTACTATGTGTAATCTTTATGCTTTCCTTATATGATGTAAATTGAACTACACCTGAACTAATTCTCGTTTAAGAGGGGATACGTAGGCACACCTATGGGTTCCATCACAATTCAATAAAAATTCCATTTCCCCCGGCAATTAGAATTGGGGCAGAATTTTGAGGTATGCCAAAGTAATTTCAGTCGATCGCCGCACGAGCAACAGTCATAAACGTTAACCCATAAAACTAGGGCAGAATTTTGAGAGGCCCTCAAAATTCTGTAGCAGGAGAGGTTGCAATGTCCGGAACCACGTCACAGTCGTCGATTCATCTAAAAGCTATTTTTAACTATACATTTATGTAATGCTTTTACAAAATCATGCATTTTTATTATTGAAATCGCCTTGTTTAGCAACGATACCCCAATGATACAGACAGTAACACCAGATCAAAGCAGAATGAGTTAAGCAATGCCATCGGGATGCATACTAACCTTCTCCCTTATAAAAGTCACGATTTTTCTTTGGATGCAGGCACTAGGATTGCAAAATCATTAAACATGCTCTACGCCCATTGGACAAACATTGTTCAATAATATGACTCTCAGAACCGTTGCACTTTCCAACATTTGCTATCAGCGCACACAAGTGATATTTTGTATGTCACAATTCTCCCAGTAATCACAACGCCGCAATCTGCTATTAGCTAAGAAAACTCTACTGTCATTTGTTGTCTTATTTCTTGCATAAGGCTACCATTCTTCCTTCCGAGGTTAAGCTCTACCTACTTCTGCATTTGTATTGCATAAGGCTACCATTCTTCCTTTCGAGGTAAAGCTCTACCTCCATCTGCACCTGAATTGCGTAAGGATAATGTTTTGCCTTTCGAGGTTAAGCTCTACCTCCATTTGCATCTGCATTGCATAAGGCTACCATTCTGCCTTCCAAGACTAAAAACGTTGTCTCCATCTGCATCTTCATTGCATAAGGCCACCATTCTGCCTTCCGAGGTTAAGCTCTACCTCCATCTGCATTTGCATTATATAAGGCTACCATTTTGCCTTTCGAGCCTAAACATTGTCTCCATCTGCATCTGCATTGCATAAGGCTACCATTCTACCTTTCGAGGTTAAGCTCTACCTCCATCTACATCTGCATTGCATAAGGCTACTATTTTATCTTCTGAGGTTAAGCTCTACCTCCATCTACATCTGCATTGCATAAGGCTACCATTCTGCTTTAAGAGGTTAAGTTCTACCTCCATCTGCATCTGCATTAGATAAGGCTACCATTCTGTATACCGAGACTAAACGATGTCTCCATCTGCATCCGCATTGCATAAGGCTACCATTATGCCTTCCAAGACTAAATATTGTCTCAATCTGCATCCGCACTACATAAGGCTACTATTCTGCTTTCCAATTTGCATAAGGCTACCATTCTGCCTTCCAATTTGCATAAGGCTAGCATTATACCTTCCGAGACTAAACGCTGTCTCCATCTGTATTCGCATTGCATAGGGCTACTATTCTGCCTTCCAATTTGCATAAGGCGACCATTCTGCCTTCCAAGACAAAATGATTTCTACATTTGCATTCGCATTGCATAAGGCTTCTATTATTCCTTCCAATCTATATAAGGCTACCATTCTGCCTTTTGAGGTTAAGCTCTACCTCCATCTGCATCTGCATTACATAAGGCTACCATTCTACTATCCGAGACTAAAGATATTCTCAATCTACATCTGTATGGCTGAATGATTGCCTTATACTGCCTCTGCATGGCTGAAAGATCGCTTCATACTACATCTGCATGGCTGAAAGATTGCCACATAGTGCATCTGTATGGCTGAAAAATCGCCCCGAAATTGCATTGCATAGCTGAAAGATCATCACATACTGTATCCTTCATGGGCTAAAATATCGCCAACTCGTCCGAAGGCGTCATCGTTCGAAGGCACCATCATCATGGCCTGAGAACACCATGTCATGTCCTGAAGATCTCTTTCAATATTTTACATATCATTATTCAAAGGCATCATGGTTTGGAGGCACCATCCTCATAGCCCGAGAAAATCATTTCATGGCCTGCGAATCCTTCATCTAACAACCCATGGCCCAGGACATCATGGTCCGATGACTCTATTACTAACCTTCCAAAGACAACATTCATGGTTCGACGAGAATTTGCATTATGTTTAAATTTATGCACAGTATATGCTTGTATTGCTTCTATTTGCAGGTAAAATGACGAGCAACGGTTGTCCCAGCAGGAGCGATCCCGCTCCAGTTCCATCATGCCATATCAAACCTAACCATCCTCGTAAACCGTCCATTCACACAGCCCAAGATATTGCGTCCGTTCTTGAAATGTCTTCATTGGTATACTCCGCCAATGGATCCGGAACTACATACGGCCTGATTCTTGTGAAAGCAGGGATATGTAGGAAGCTCAAAAACTAGGGTATGGCCTAATCTCTCAAACTGATTCGCTCGGTCAAAATTGGCCATCATTTCTTTACACGGAAACTGTTTCATCCTTCCCGGTAAAGAGGGTTTGCTGTTGATACCCAATTTTTTCTCAAACTATTTTAAATTTTCATATATACCTTCAAAATCACTTTTTATAATAATAGGCATTTTCCATAATTTTCCATATTATTATTAATTTATTTTCTAATTTATTCAGTATTTTATATCCAGTAATTATTCATAAATTACATTACAAGTAATTTCAAAGTATTTCTTAGCTCAATATATGATTTTCATCCTATTAGAATTTAATTATTTCACAAATTAGCCAACTTTGCATTGTTTGGCTATAATTACAACAATTTTGCAATTATAGCCTAATTGTACACTTTATGCTATTTTAATTCAATAATCAGTTATTTTATATTTTAAATATTAGTTAATTACTTAATTTCACCTATTTATCTTAAAATCATTTTATCTAATTATTAGCTATTTTTATTAATTATTTATTTAATTTTGATGGGTATTTAACAATTAGCCATTTTTTATTTCAATTATAACTCAATTAAACCAGCCCAAACCCTAGGCCCAATCCGTTAAAATCGCCCGACCCAATCCCTAAGTCTACCCGGCCTAGACCTGAGTTAATCTTGGCCGTTGATCAATTTTGATCAACGGACCAGATTCACTCTTACCATAATTAACTTAAGACTATCCCTCAAACCCTCATTCTCTCATTCACTCAACCGACACTCATTTCCCTCTCTCTATCTCTGGTTCTCTCTAGAACCTTCTCTTCTCCCATTCTCTCCGATCGACCCTATCCACCTTCTCCGGCCACCTCCCTTGCCGGAAACCATGGGCTATCATCGTCTCCTGGCCTCTGCTTCACCCCACTCCGGTTTGACACTACCTTAAGGTCCTCAGGTGAACCTGGAGCGGTTCAACTCCTATACATGGTCTTTCATGCCATTTTCCGGCCATCCATGGTTGTTCGAGTAAGATCTATTACTTTTCCGTCTAAAATTGGTAACGTTCCAAGGATTTCTCATCTTCTTTGGGTTCTCTGAAACCCTAACTCTTAAGATCCTTCAATTTCTTTTAGATTTGTCTTAGACTTGTGTATATTATGATCTTTTGTTATTTTCCTCGAAGGTTTTTCCGATTTTTTCTAAAGTAACCCTTCGTCTTCAAGACTAGGGTTTCTTAACCCTTTTTTAAAATGACTTCTCCTCTGAATTTCAATATTATCATATGATTTTTACTATGTTTAAATGGTTTATTCAATTTTTTTCCTTTATCCGATTCATTACGTTGAAAACCCCTAATTTGTTTGGCTTTAGTTTGTGATTCTGAGTTCGTCTTTACTGTTCGTTCAGTCGATTTGTCTGTATGTGTTATTCTCATGGATATGCTGTGATTAGTTAGAGTATTTCTATGACTTTCATCCTAGTGATATCTTATTAAGGTTTCCGATTTGGTTCTTCCTATTTGTACTCCATTTATTGGTTTAATCATGGAAGTCTATACTATTTCCCTTATTATTAGTACTATTTTTTCGATTCTTGAAATCCTTTATTTACAATGTTGATGCTCTTATGCAGATTTTCGGCTATTTTTTCCTATCCCTTAAAATTATTTCTTACTTTATTATGTGGTTGACTATGTTATTAAATGTTTTCAACTGTTATTTCCTTAATTAGACCTTTATTTACCTAGCCCTAATTTACATATTCTGTACCTATGTTACTTGAATTCTTTCGGTATCTGTAACCTGCTTTTGACCGTTGGTAAATTACTCCCTTAATTAAGGGATGCTTCACTGATTTTTGTTCTTAATTGATACCGAGTTCTATAATTACTGAAGAATTGATTCTTGCCTTATATTAACCAATTTTCAAACTACTATATAATTGAGTCTCTTCTACGGTCTTAACACACGAGCACATTTTAGAATACACACACACACGCACTCAAACACTTTTTTCTTTCTCTGCTACTTGTGCTAACTGCTTGTCTAGCCGGCTGAAAGCCTAGGCTAGACTGTGGAACTCTACTTGCTTTACTTTTCTGCATTTTACTTCCTTAACTGGTATGTTCCTAGTTCAATTTTGAAATTTAACTCTATGTGTTCCATGTCTGTTAATCTCTATCTCCTTCTGCACTAATTTAATGGCTTATGTATTTAATTGCCCTTCTTGTTTATTGCTTATTTCAGTATGCTTAAGTTTTGCCCTCTCTTATTCAAATGTGTAATCAACATATCTGGGTCTCACTTCTCTTGTATGATACTTGGCCAACATGTTTACTTGAGTTCTTGTAGTATGCTCATGTTAGTATCATAGACTCCTAGTGTACTTGATTAACAATAAGCGGCATGACTAATTCTATGTAATAGACCCCTGTCCTCAGCATGACGACTCTCATACTATGTTTCTATGTCTTACTGCCTAGCATGATTCCCTTGCTAACACTTTGAAGTAGAAGTTTTGGATTCTGGATGCCAATCGATTCCTACTTGTTCTTTATACTTGCTGGTCTATATGCTTCTCCTCCTATCCATGTTTATGTGTTTCGTAATTGGCCCCAACCCCTTATTGCCTTACTTGTGACTTGTGAAATTGTACTATCTTTGAACTTGCTCTGTGTATGTTGTCTTGTTCTAAATTATTGTTGATCCTATTCCCTCCCCCTTTCAAAGTTGTTTTTCCCCGAGGAACTCTTTGGTTGTTCTACAAACTTATTCCAAACATGCTATTTCAAATCTGTTTCCTACTTAACTCTTTTAAATCTATGTCAAGCACTCTCACATATACTCTTAGACCACTAGGTTCTTCCCCTTTTATGTGAGCCTTGCCTTGGGACCCTTGAGTTCCCTGTGAACTTGGATAGATAAAAGCTAGCCTTTCCACACAGCCCTTACTCTGTCCTGGTTATGCAATCTGGGTGTGAGAACAGCCCGGGATCCTTAGGGAACTCTGACACACCCAGATATGAGAAAGGCTATGGAACAATCTTCGCACTTGAGGTGGTTTATTAAATTACTCAGGGAGGAAGTCCTAATCAGGTGCTGAAAAGTCTGGGCCTGTTTCAGGCTCTCTATAGTGTAATTTTTACTTTTCTTATGTAATTCATTCACATCGTCTGTAATAATTTGTAAATGAATATTGGGTAACAAGTGAAAAGGGCGGGTATTTACATATTTGTGTGGTAAGGCAGGTAACCATGCCTATAGGACTTTACATTTTACTATGTCTTACCATGTTGGAAATCATGCCTATAGAACTTTACATTTTACTATATTTTCCTTACCATGCTATAAATCATGCCTATAGGGGTTTACTATATTTGCCTCACCATGTTAAAAATCATGTTTAATATGATTTTACTATACTTGCCTTACCATGTTAGAATCATGTTTAATAGGTCTCAAAATTAGTTTCACAAATATATCCATACCAATAGGATATAATTTAATCCAGCTTCTGTTATAACAAGTGTTACATGTTTTCTTTCATTGGTCATCATGCCTGCAAAGTTTGTGAAATCAGTTTTAAACCACTAGATGTCATGCCTATAAGGAATAACTCTGGAAATGCTTCCTATAGATATGAACTAGTTTAATTTAAATAAATTAACCCAGTCCACATTTTAGTTCGTTTCGAAACTGGTTTAATTAATGGTTTATGTTCTCTAAAATATGTTCTTTCAAAAACTGCCTTGATTTTTTATTAGATATTATGCCTATAAGGACTCAAGAGTCCGCTTTAAAAACGTACCTTGTAGTCATCTGTATTCCATGCCTAGGCAGGCCTTAGGCAGTCAACTTTAAATAAAACGAGAACCGTCTTTTTGATTAGTGTTTAACTGTAAATATATTAAAATCAGTAGGCAAGCCTCATTCAGACTTCTTTTCGGAATCATGTAATAAATCTGGTTTTATTGTAATCACTTAAATACATTGTTAGGATCTAAATGTGGACCTTATCTATGTATGAGTCGTGTTGTCTCTGTGTATCACTTGTAGAGGTATATTTGAGCCTTCTATCTATTTTCTATCTTTCCCCCCTAAATGCAGTCCTATCTTTTCTTTTTTGTTGCCTAGTATTTTTCCTTTAAACCTGAGGGTCTGCCTAGAACCCCCTTCTTATAGGATAGGATTCCTAAATTCCTCCGGGACTGATAGGAAAGGACGGGTAATAACATGCAATAGGGGTCGAGACCAACCTTCGGATTAATTACCTTTACGGGACGGGAAAGGGTAGATATGGATATGATGAACGGTGCATTAATACCAGGCGTAGCCCCTCTTTGAGGAGTGTCATGCCGGGTATTGCATTAATGTGATCCATATTATAAACAAACCTAGGACACCCTCTTTCATTCATGAATATGCTTAGATTGTAATTCTTTTTAAAATCTCGCTTTTCACTAATTGTTTCTCAAACCCTTGTGTATTTAAATTTAAATCCCCTACAATTTGAGGCATACTTTTTTATTTTCTAATTATACAAATTCACAAAAAGTGTTTGGCCGGGAACCACACTTGTGGATCCTGAGGAGTGCCTAACACCTTCCCTTTACGATAATTTCAAGCCCTTACCCTATCTCTGGTTACCAAACGTAGTTATAGATGAACCTTATGGGTGCCCTAACGTAACATAAATCTTTAGGTGGTGACTCTTCAAAATGTAAATCCCCTTTCCAAAGGGAAAGAGTTGTCCCATGCCAAAATGTCATAAACCCGATTTCACGAGGATAAAAAGGGGCACGACATAGATCGAGGACAATATCCTCGAGGGCTCATCGACGGAGCCAGGTTCAATGGAAATGTGAGGCCAATAGAGGCACCTCGCCTATCAAAGCACAACTTCAATGCCGCTGTATCACACATCGTGTTCACGATCAGCAAAACCAGGGACACCAAATGGCCCAGGCCTATTCAGTCGGATCCTTCCGAGAGGAATCCCTTCTTGGTATTTTAACTTCATAATACGTCCATAGGACCAAGGTTGCCACCAGCTCCGAAAGGAAATAGCCAAGCTACCCAATAAAAGTCACCGCCGAGAATTTTTGAGAAATCGAGCTCAAGTTCAGTTTTGAGAAAGAAAGGTGGCCAAGAAGAATGAATCAAATGGGCCATGGCATGTTACCATGATTTTGTAGGAGCGTCGATGCTCTCCAGGAACTTGTGAAGAGGAGGACCAAAATATCCATCACCAGAGAAAAATGGACTTGGGGATACATACCCGAAGATTCCCTCACGTTCGGCGAGGAAGGCTCCAAAATCTCACCCCAACTTCATAACAATGAACTGGTAACCTTCTTTTTCATTTTTTCATTTCAAATAAAACACGTGCTCGTAAATTCAGGTGGCTCGACCAACATTATCAGGTCGAGGGTGATAGAGCAGCTCGGACTGCGAGGCCAAATCATGCCCGTCTCCCGAATCCTTTACAGATTCTACATGGGGTTCGAAACAGCTAAAGGGAGATCATTCACCTAGTCAGTGTGGCAGGCACAGACCAAAACGCCAAATTTTATATCATCAAAGAAGATGCGGGGAATAAACGCTTTATTCGGACGATCGCGGACACTTCACATGAAAAAGGCCATCCCCTCTTCTATGAAACCCCCAGCAAAGGACGAAATTAAAACCATGTACGGGGAACAACATGCGGTAAGAGAAGTGTTTGCGTTATGGAGTGTGGCACCGGCACCAATATCTCCACTGTCGAAAGAGTCAAAGGGTAATCAAACCATGTATTTGGCTAAGCTCGATCAAACACAGCAGAGGACCGTACCGAGTCCTCGCTCCAAACAACAAGGACATATCAGATCGCGAAACATCGTCTGCGCACCTCAAGATAAGGTAAAACTGCCTCCCTCTTTTGTTATTTTGCACTTACCCATATGCAGACACCCGGTTAGGGAAATCGAAAGTATTTACTCAACCCGAAGATCCTAAGGCCTTAATAGCATCCGTTGCACTCTTTCCCTTCGTCCGAGCTTCTGTCCCAAAGAAGGTTTCACCGGCAAGGTTCTTAACAGGGCAATGTGCTACCTAAGGGGATTCCAACAAGCACACAAGGATTCCTTTGCAATCAACCCCAAACAATGGAGGGCATCTTTCGAAAGGTCACCCACTCGGAAGAACCAAGGAGCACCGAATAGGGTTTAACTAGGAAAATAATTTACCCACCCAAACAGTCAAGTGAAACGTGTCCGCACGAGCCGAGATCGCAGAAACAATACAACATGTACTTAAGCCAAGCAATCAAAGAATATCTTCCGCCGAAGCATCTCGTACTCTAAAATAAATTTCAGCATTCTCACAGCGAGGACCCTTCCACCGAGAACGCCCCGAAATACTCGGAGACTAGTGTCAATAATTTGGCACCCGCATGGCCTGAGGGTAGAAACTCAAAACTCATAAGCCCTCAACAAGGCAACACAGAAATTATGAAACATCTCCAAAAAGAGAAATTATCTCGAACACTCAGAGACTGGCATCACAAACTCGGAAAGCGCATGACCCCAGGGTTGGGAGCTCCAAAGTTATAAAAACCTTCAATAAGGAAACTCCAACCTCACGAGTAATTGCCCCCAAAACTGAGTAAACTCGATGACTCAGAGACTGTCACTAATCAACATTCACTTAAAACCCGATGCCATAAGACGCCGAGCAGGAAAACTCGGTCTAGCAAGATTAATTCAATGTAACAACAAAAACTGTAAGACCTCAACAAGCATGACAAAACTGTAAGACCTCAACAGGAATGAAAAAACTGTAAGACCTCAACAGGCATGAAAAAACTAAAAGACCTCAACATGCATGAAAATTTTGTAAGACCTTACTAAAGGCATAAACTCAATCCTGAAGTTTAGGCTATGCGTTGCATTTGTAAGACACCCGAAAGGGCATACCCTCGATGTAGATGCCTAAACTACTACATTCGGGATCAAAGTCTACGGCCAAACACAAATGACTATGGTCATACGGCTGCACAAGCTAAATTAATGCAACTTGGGGATGGCCGACAATCGCTACAAAATCGCAGCCATTATTTCGAATCTACTTCGAAAAGAACTGGTTAAACAGGCTACCATCGACAGGCAAAAAGATCTTTGAGCTACTCAGCCTACGAGCTACCTTACGAGGTGTTAGAATATCGCTACTAATGACTTGAAATCAAGGTTCTTCGTGAACTGATGACGGGTCAGGATAAATCATTGCAAAAAGTCCTTAACAAGAGGAAAACAAAGACTACATATGCCTAAGGGAAAAACATAAGAGTCATTGTCACCAGCCTAACGAGCCTCAGGGTCGCACACAAAAGCATAAGAGCCAAAGTTGCCAGCTTAAAATTTGAAAGCTTGAGGGTTAAAATGAGCTCGAGTCGTAACCCGATTTGGAGACCGAACCCAAAATAGTTTACATATGCCTACGGGTAAGGCATAAGAGCCATTGTCGCTAGCGTAATAAGATTCAGGGCAATGCATATAAATGGTTGTTTCGACCCAAGGCAAAAGAGTTGTCGTCGCCCGCCCATACAAATACAAAAGTTTAAAGGTTGAATGATCTCGAGTCGAAGCTCGGCTTAGAGACTAGACCCAAATAATTGAGCGAAAGAATAAGAGCTCTAGCAACAGCTCGCACTGAAGGTCACATCGACCAAGCGTGCAAGAGCCCCCGAGCTAGCCTAAATGAGCCCCAAAAGCCATATCACGAACCTAAGGATTCTCACCAACTCCAAAACCAGTCTGCCAGGTTAGAAACAAAGCAAAACGAGGTACATTAGAAATAAAGCTTCAAGCATTCTTTCTTTTACATATATGAAAAGGTGCATTCTCTATATACAAACACGCTTTGAAGATATCACATACAAAATGGCAAACTCTACGCCCCATCCCTGAGGGCTACGGCCTATCCACCTCATATTCACTCTCCTCGGCGTCGGACAGGAGTAATCGAGTACCATGCTTGTTCGCCCTCGCTCGCGCCAATTCTTTCGGGAGAACAAAACCCCTGGAAGCGATCTCCTCTTGAATCCTTCTTCGATATTTGTGACGAGCATATTCTTTGATCCTCTCTTCACAATCGAGGACCCTCTTAAACTCAGCTTGGGCATCAGTCGCATCCTTCAAAAAAATTTCCATCTCCTGATCAGCCTTAGCACGGCTCAATACTGCTTCAGCCCATGCATTAACGATCTCAGCCCTGACCTTTCAATGTTCGGACTCAAGCTTCGTGATCATATTTGCTTGAACTGAAGCTTTGTCACGAGCTAAGTGGAGTTGGACCTGGAATGCAGGAACTCTAGCCAAGGCACCGTTCTTCTCTAAAGATTGAACCTGCGCCTGAGCTCTTAGCTCGACGCAATCGTTCTTGATTTGGTTGGATTCACCATTGAGGAGTTCACGAGCCTCCATCTTTTTTTGCAACTGATATAGGCAAAAAATTAACCTTAGAAGTTAAAAAGCAAAATGCGTGCCCAAACAGGACAGGATGTTACCTGCTCCATCAAGTAGCTCTCGTAATTCGAGCTCCGGTACGCCTCATATCGCCAATGGGCCAACTCAACTTCCTTCTCCTCACAAAGGAGCCTCAGGGATCTACACTCATCCAAAGTTTTCCAAAGCCCAGTGTCATGACGGAGTAGCTCAGACATGAGCCTGCCAAAGGCCTGTAGATGAAAAACTCGATAAGAAAGGGAAGGTATGAACTTCGGAAGGCCTATAGCAAATTTCACCGCAAAGTGAAGTCGGCAAACTTCCTCGAAGGCCGAGCACACATCTGTTGGTCCAGCCCCATCAGCCCTGAAAGGATCAACCCCGGTCGAGGCACGATCACTTGGAGGATCTATCCTTCCAGAATTCGAATCTTTGGGTGCAACAGGCTTGGGCGATATTTCCATCTTAGAGGCCTGACCCCTCTTCGCCTAGTCACGAGCGCCGTTGCCTTGCGAATACATGCTCCGCTTATTGTTGTCTTCCTTTAGCTCGAAAGTTAGAAATCATTTCCCCTCTCTAGAAGATTACGACCTTATCTTTGGAGGCTCTGCGATACTTACGACAACAAGATTAACACACTAAAAGGGAAAAATATCTCTCGAAATGAACAAGAAGCAAGGAAAAAGCAATAAACACACGCACTATGAATTTTTGCTTCCCGTCTGCACCGTGACACAACTCGCCACCTATGCTCGTCGCAAGTCGAGTGAGTCGCCAGCTTTTGGACACAATCGGGCAGATCAGAAATGTCACCCGGTGCCCATGAAATTGCTGTAGAAAAGAAGGAAACACAGTTACAAAACTATCTTTCACGGTGAGCAAAATCAAGAAAGCATAGTACGATCCACTCACGCATATAATTCCGTTCCTCGGGGAAAGGAATAAGTTCCATGGGGATATCGTCAGCCGTCCGGACCCACATGAACCGACTAACCCACTCTAGATCTCCATCTTCCTCATCATCAACAACAAAGGGTGTGGAAGAGCGGCTCCGCAAGCTTAGCAGACCTCGATTATAAAAGGGCCGATACAGCCTGACAAGGTGATCGAGCGTGAATTCAAGCCCTGCTTTCTCCGTAAAGAACCACATCATCAGTATTACTCGCCAAAACAACAGGTGTATCTGTGCTAGAGTAACCTGATATTTTGAACAAAAATCGAGCACGACCTTATGAAGGGGGGCCTAATACGAAAGGGCACAAGTACACATTTAGGAACCCATTAGTAAGATCCGTGATGATCCCATCCGGGGTAAGTGCCCTCAACGCTACCCCCTTGCCCCATCTGCACTCCATCCTTACTAGCTCCAGGTGCTCCTCTCTTATCAAAGATATGGCCTTCAAAGTAAAATCTCGTGAATCTTGAGTGTTGGGAGTGGAACTCTCGCCTCCCTGCTGGACAAACCCCGAAGTCGTAGTCAAAGCTGTGGCAAGACTAACAAACTAAAGCAGGAACCTACACAAACACTCTAGTGCAAAGGTAATGCCGAAACGGAAGGATATCTATCTATAAATAGTGGGATCTCCTAAGAAGTGGAAGAAACCCCTTATATATATATGAGGAAACAACAATGGTCCGACTACCCAAGTTAGGCCCCTGGTAGGCCGAGGACTTCGATTCCAATCCTGAGGTGGTACCCGACCTTAAGGACCTCCATCAACAAGAAGTTAGTCTTCAAAGAGCCAAAAGCGTCATTTCTAGTCCCGGGGTGCTACCCGACCTCGACGACCTCCATCAAAAAGAAGTTAAGCTTTGGAAAGCCTTCAACACCATTATAGAGCTCGAGATGGTACCCGATCTCGCAGCTTTCCTCTTAAGAAGGAAAAGAAGCACTTCGAGCTCCGCCCCTAAGGGATCAAGACATCACCTAAAGATGGGCAACCCCTCGGTAGAGGCCTACCTACAACATCTAAAATATCATCTACATCAAGTTCAAATAAAATCTCCAAGAGCACGAAGATGAACCTCACTCAGATACTGTTACGCTCAAATTACACTTTTATAAATTATGTAAGGCGGTCGATGTGAAATATAATAACCCAACAAGGTTGGGGTCGAATCCCACATGGAATAGGTGAAAAGGTTACTAGAATAGTGTGTTGCCCGACTAAAGTCGTAATTCTATCCGGTTAATAGTAACAAGAATGCGGTGTAATAGTGACAAGAGTATGAGTTTAGGTTGTTTTTGTCACGCCCCAAAATCCGAGGAGCACGACCGACGCTCAATCGAGTAAACCTGACTGAGCAAGCCTGGCAGGTTTCATGCATACTACCCAACCCAACTGATATTTAAATAAGGGATGGACTTCGTTAATCAAATTCTATCAACATATAATTAATGATTTCCATTTCAGTTTCATTAGCGACATCATTTCGCCACTTTAAGGGTATTACAAGCATAAACTTATATACATCAATATTTCCATTTTAATTTCCAATACCCGACGCTACCCACAACCTATCTACGGAGCCTCTAAATATAATCGAAGAATAATACAGAAATGCCAGCAACAAAGATCCGGATATACCTTATGCAAATACAAAAAAAAATAAGACTCTGGGAAGAACAGCGGCATAAGCCATGCAGGGCCCCGAAGCGAAAGGGGCTCACCAATACAATTGACGGAAAGCAGAGGAGGTGCTACTGCCGGTGGACTGGAGTGCCTACTATAGATCCACCTACAATCATAACACGAATGTAGCGCCCCCGGCAAAAGGGACGTCAGTACATTTGAATTGTACCGGTATGTATAACTAAACACCATTTTACTAGAAAGAACTATCAAATAGATACGAGCAATTAATATGGCAAACNGAGGCATTACTCGATTCTCATTTGTCAACACCTTCAAATCTTTATTCCACACATATCATATCAATTCCTGGGCACTCATGGCCACCACCACCACATCGTTTTCCCTTCCCAACATTCGTTATACAAGTTATGATCATAGACCCATATATCAAAGTTAACTCAAGTTGTAATCACAAATAGTGAGCACATAGCTAGCATGAATAATTCTTTATTTCAGTGTCAGCTTATAGCCCAAATATTTCAATATATATAACCGTTCTTTTCATCATTTTCCAATTATCAATATTGATATGTTATACGCATTGAGGCACATCCTTCACGAATATTTATAGATATATGCAAATCAATTAATTTCGCAATAATAATCAATACACTAGCCAATTCAACTCTTACCACACGTTCGTAAGCACCAACGGAGCTCGATTTCTAATAAAAGGGGTTTTAGCCATACATACCTCAATAAAGCTTTTCCTTATCTTTTTTTTTTACAATTTTCCGAAACTCTTAGCGCTTCGATCTATTGAGCAAGAATTTCAAGTTAAATTGAGAATTAGAGACGAAACTAAAGTTCTAGCTTGGTTCGAGCATATCATCAAACACTAAAGGTGCACTATGACCTTAGGCCCCTTCTAGTGAGGATNATGAAGATTCAAGAGCCTTCACTTGATTTTCTTCAATGATTTAGCCCAATCTTATGAGATAATTTGATGGGAGATTTTCCCTCTCTAAGAAACCCCTTCCTCTCTCTAGAATTGCTCAGATGAATGTTCAAAATGAGCTAGAACACCGGTTATATTGATATGGAAGTCAGGTTAAAAATTAGAAAATTGGAGCCCCGAGTCAACTATGCGGTCGCGTCTGCGATCGCAGAATGAACATGCGGTCCGCATAATGGACCGCAGAAGGCTCCCAAAAAACTAAACATTCTGACTCGGCCTGCGGTAAGAATGCGGTCCGCATTCATGTTCTGCGGTCGCAAAGTGCACCGCCGAACTGACCTTCGCAAATTCAAAGGAAAATATGCGATGACTATGCGGTCCGCATTTCGATTATGCGACCGCATTTCGACTGCATAACTAACTTCAATTTTATCCAACATTCTGCCTTACTCTGCGGCAGATATGCGGTCCGCATTTCAATTATGCGACCGCATTCTGGACAGTATTTCTTGCATTTACTCTGGAAACTTATTCTTGACTTTTTGATGCATTATTCAATCCAAAGAGGTCCGCGAAGCCTATTTACTAATTTGTAACACATGATCCTAACTTGGCCCCACGGGATCCGGATTTTTGAGTAGGGATTTCATGGGGCCTTACAGTTTTGAAATGATAACTAGCTGGAATATTGAATAAGTAATTAATAAGATTAATGAAACCAAGGTTGTGTCCCCTTTAATGAAATGTAATGCTATCGGTGTTAATGTGATATATTTCTAATGGTCGATCCTATTGATATGCAATTGATGTCTAAGCAACTAACCAGTATTTCCCAATAGTTGGATAGTATTTCCTCTTTATAATTTTCCCAAATGTAAAAGAGTTGCAATTAATAACAATCAATATATGTCAAATAAAACCCACTTATCGCTAAGCGATTTTATTAAACAAAGTTTAAAGCCTTGAGTCTTTGATATTTACTTCTACCAAATTCTAACCCACTTTCCCAAGCAAAGTAGAATTTAATGGCACTTGTTAATGTTTGCAACTACCAACAATAAATGAAGTATGAGAAATATATAAATATCAACCAACCATTATATATATATTCAATGTTAAACACCCATTAACATAACACCCATTTAGGGTCCACAACCTTAGTATTTAAAACTAGCCACTCATGCTACAATACAAAATCCAATGAGTATTTAATGTCATAAAGTCTTACAAAGTAGAGAATCTTCACCCAAAAGCTTCCAAAAGTAAGGAATATTAATGTCTTGGAACGTAGTGCAAAAGACCAGACCAGATGAGCCCACAAAGACATCATAAAACTATTTATAGTGGGCTCAACATGGAGACAGAAAAAGGACAAAAATGCCCTCTCATGTCTGATATGCGACCGCATTCGTGTTGCAGAACACGTATGCAGTCCGCATTTTGATCTCCCTCACTGCAGAGTGGAACCCTAGTTGACAGGTCTTCATTGCATTCTAGTTGTACAGATCGCATTGCAGAAATGCGATCGCATTTTGCGTCGCATTTTCATCATTCAGTGACCTTCATGGTTGGTTTGCAGTTGACTCTGCCGCTCGCATGTTGGTTCTGGCGTCGCATAGTGGACCGCATTCTTGACTTGAAATTTAGCCCAGAACTCTGTTTGTGTCTGTGATTTGGCGTCCACTCTGCGGCTCGCATGTCTGATCTACGATCGCATCGTGAGTTGCAAACTAGCTTTCTTGCTATATTTTTCTCTTTTCTTGTCTTTTTCCTTCCATTTCCATATTCTTGGATCCTCAGTCTGTATGCACTGTAGAAACAACAAAACTACATAAGTAACGGAGATAATTGCATTAAAACAAGCTAAAATCTAAGCAATTAGTATTGAAAAGTGCCAAAATTCTCCGGCACATCAACACCCCCAACTTAAACTCTTGCTTGTCCTCAAGCAACTAAAACAAACTTAGCCTATTCTAGACTTTACTTACAAAACATGAAACGATAATGACTACGGGTGGTGTTCATAGCTAGTACGTCAAGCATGCATTTACAATTGTTTTACTGTTCCTGAACTGATAATATACACATGGAAAACTAGTCAACTTGTGAACCCTGAGCCTCAGACATTGCGACAAAATGTTACTCTCAAGTGAGCGCAATTGCATTTGACTCAAAAGCCTAACTTTTGTTTAACTCCACAGTTCATGTACCCTTACCAGAAAGAAGGTCCCAAAATCACAATATTTACAAGAACAACAAAAAGGGACATTTTACAAATACAGTCACTCTCAGAAAGAACTTTAAGTGCTACAACATTTCATATCATAAGCTTGCCCTTATTTTAATTCATCGCTTATTCAAGAGTGTTCGGTTGGAGGTACCATAAGGACTTTTTTAGCTTGTAATGTAGGTTTAGGGTCGGGTTGGATGAACATTTGGGTACAAGTGACTTTACCCTCCTTGAACACTACTCACATTGTTTCATTGTTACGCACTTTGCTTCTTTTCACACCCCCATATCTTCACTTTCATCTAGGTTCCAATATAGAACAACCTTACATACCTCTTCTAATTGTTATTCACAGCTCCACCCTTTATATACATCTACATGTTTTCTCTTTCTCCTTTTGTTTTTCTTTTTCTTTGTACACAAATCTTTCTCTCTTCTTTTTTTTAGGAGCTTGAATAATATAAAACAAATACTTTTGAGGCATGTGGTCCTAACTCAACATACAACCTTACCAACCTCCACTATGACACCACCCCCAACATAGGCTTTTAGCCTCATTCTCAATGTTCAAGGAGGGATGGGTTCAAGAGAGGGGATTATTGTACAAAAAAGGGAAAGGTTTGTGGCCAAAGAAAAGGCTTAAAGGCTCAAATTGGGTACTAGTGATATTATTTATGTATAGGTCGGCTTGGAAGGCTACAGAGGTTTAGCAATTAAGACAAAGAATGCCTAAGATCATCCCTCCAACCAAACATACTACCATTAGCATTGAAAGACCAACCAGGCAAGTTCTGGATGATAGAAGTACACACAAGAATTATATACTCACAGGGAACACACACTCACATGGCACATGAACTGTTTCACTCGCATAGTTTGATGCTTTTGAGTCAACACTTGGCATTCAACGCTTTCATCATAGGCACATGTTCACACAGTTGATCTTTTTTTTTATAAACATGTAGAAGGGTATATGCTATGTGCAGACACACATGCTTGATACTAGGAAATTACACCAAACCAGTCAATATGATTCATCCTACTCTCCTCGTTCTACTATTACTCCCTTAAAAAAATAGGGGAAGAAAAACCAAGGGGAATTGATTACTAATTGCTATTTATGGACACTACTATGAACATAAAGCACTTATGATCACAAAACAAACACTACTATTAACATATAAACATTTCATAACACAACTTATTTACCAAAGTCATACTAATATATACAGAACAAAAATACTCATAAGTACAAGAGTTTGCAATTTCCAAAATAATATACAAATATCTACAATGCTATCCTCCACCCCCAACTAAAAAGCATGCATTGTCCCTAATGCATAAAAATAAAGAGATGAGTTTGAGGGGAGGGGCTCCCTGGGGCACACTAAGTGCTATGGGAGTCAGTAGCTGGCTGGGTGCTGGAGGGGTCACCCTTGGATGTGGCAGCTAGGATCGCTGGCAGTGCGGTCTGAGATGTGGCCTCCTCTAATGGAATAGTGCCCTCAGGCTGGCTCATAACAGGAATGGGTACTGGAGCTGGAGCTGGAGCTAGTGGTGGAGCCTGAGAGCTGTTGGACGCACCCAATAATTATGGGGTAGCTAAAGGAGCTGTAGGAGTATCCATGTCTACTAGAGACCGCTGGATCGCTGTCTCCATATCTTCCCGTTCCATCTCTGCAACAGCTGCCTCCTCAATAATAGCATCCTCGACAGAGGTATCCGCAATCTACTTCCCTTTATATTGAGGACCATCACCGCTGGAATACCCCGAACTTTCCTCATCCTCGCTCCCATCTTCCTCCTCATCTTCGAATTTACCAGAACCTTTGGACTCCTCCCCAGAAGGGATCTCAATATGTGATGGAGGAGCAGCAATCTCAGTCATTAGCACAGAGAAATCAAGACCTAAGTCCGGAGGTACTGTGCTCGTAGCCTGGTCAATATTAGTGAAAAGTAGGGATGACCGATCAACTCAAAGTTTTGCATCTTTTGGAGTTCAGTATTCATAGAAGCGACCTCCTCCTTGAGGCCAGGCAATCCACTAACTTCCTCCCACTCTATCTTCTCCATCCACAACTCAAGCTGCTGCAACCGATCCTCATACATTGATTGTCGCTGCTGAAGGTCTATCACTGAGGATTGCAGCGGAGTCAGGGCTTGTTTTATGAGAGTTGGCAAAGTCTTCAAAAGCTGGTCTACCTTGGCATTGGCGTGATGAGCCAATATACCAAGCTTTGAGACATCGGGAATGGCTGTAGCGAGCTGGATAGTGGTGGATTTAGGAGCGGGGTCGGAGGTGGAAAATGCTGCCACAGTAACCTGAGGGGTTACAGTGCGCTGGGAACCGGAAGGCAGTTCTGTGGGCTTTCCCTGAACTGGAATGACTGGTGGGATAACAGCATCACTAAGTCTAGTGATATCAATGACCTGTGTTTCCTTCCCGGTTTTGTCTTTGCGCTCATCTACAGGAACTTTCTTGGCTTTGCACAGGGTTGTGATTAAAGAAGGGAACGAAGTGAAGTAGCAGACTGTGTTGCCCGAATCCCTATCTCTTGGAATATCACAGCTCCAACATCTATTTTGATACCACTCATGATGCAGGCAATGGGAAGCGCCTTCTCAATAGATATTTCAGTTTCGTTTCGAGTCGGTATCAATCTAGAGGTGAGGAAACTGATCCAGAAATTACCCTATCTTGAAAAACTTTCCTTGTAAATCTTCTGCCCAGGGTTTGATCCAGGCAGGGGTCCCCTTCGCAATCACTGAGGAAATCCACCCTCGCTCACTTTCTTTGTTCGCCAATTTTTCGTCATACTCTGTTGTGCCTGGACTCCAGTCTGGGACATATACTTTGTTTATGGCACCTATGTGGCAGAAAACTGTTTGCCCTTGAACAAGCACTTCATCAGTGAACACTCTGTTGCGTTTGTGGTGCTTGGTCCTCGAGGCCCCATACGAAGCATAAAACTCGCGAACAAGAGACTTGTTGTATTCAGCAGGTGGCCCTGTGAAAGACTCCCATTTTCTCTTCTTGATGTTCTCTAAGATGTGGGGATATAGTTATTTCAACCCATTCAAGCTCAGTTGCTTCTCGGGCAGGAGTTTTCGCTTGATAAGCCCGTCTTTATACCTTTCCCTAGACCCCTCTACTCCCCAACGGAGGTGGAAGTCATTTCCGTGCTTCCTCCTTACTTCAGCCAATAGGTTAACCTCAAGTAAGAGCACCTCCTCATCATAGTGGGAGGGGCATGGTTCTTCGAACTCCGTCCTAGGTCGCTTTAATTTTTGCTTGGGCTGATTGGAGGATGGCCTTGGTAGGGCATGCTTTTGTCTGGGAGCCATATCTGCACAAGGATGAAATGTGAGTGACAACAAAAGCAAAGTGGAAGAAAACACAGAAGAATTAAAAGAAAAAGTTCAAAATGCGGTGTGTTCTGCGGTCGCAAAACCACAATGCGGACCGTAGAGGCATCGCAGAACTGATAGCCTCAAAGTGTGTTCAATCTGCGGTGGATTATGTGGTCGCATAAACACTATGCGGACCGCATAACTATCGCAGACTGGACTTGCCAAAACATGTATCACCAAATGCGATCGCATATCTCACTGCAAAGTAGAGAATGCGAGCGCAGTATGGCCGCAAAATGCAAGGCTCGGCAACTGGGACTTCTATTTAAGTCTGCAGCAGGTTTGCGGACCGAATATCAATTGTGCGACCGCAGACCCACCATATTTTACCACCCCCAACAGCAAGGCTGGGGTTCAATTGTGTGGCCAAAATGCGGACCGCATTGTAATTATGCGATCGCAGAATGGCTGCATTTCACCATCGTCCTCAGAGCACCTAGGGTTTGTCTCTGCGGCCAAAATGCGGACCGTATTTTCAACATGTGGACCGCAGATGTCGTCTTCTACACCAGGTTACCCTAGCTTACAACAATGGTGATCCTATTTTTGCTCTACTCCTTACCCCCAAATCTTGCGCAACCCAAAGCGACTGACATCAGAGGGAAACAACTACACAATTGTGCAAATGAATAAACCAACTAAAAACATAGAAACTACAATGCAACACAAAAATATAAAATGAGGGGGAAACATGTGCATACCAGTGAGGTTTGATGGTTGGACACTGAGTGTGAAAATTTTGAGTCTTGTGTTCGAGTCTTAATGACTGTTCGTGTTCTCCCCCTCTTTTCTTTGTTCGTTTTTTTTCTTTTTTCGTTTTGTAAATTTTTTTTCTTTTTGTTTTAAGTGAGTGAGAGATGAGAGAGAATGCGGCTTACCTTGTCCATTCTACGGAGAAAGGGGTCACCGCATAACACACAATGCGACCGCATATGTGTTATGTGGTGAAGTTAATGACCAAACTGAGAGGAGGCAAATGCGGTGCAAATTGTGGTCGCATAAGTGAAATGCGAACTGCATAATTCATCACCACACCGCATTTACGACCTTCCTTTTAACCAAACGTTCTGTTTAGTTTTGCGGTCGGAATGCGGTCCGCATTGTGAAAATGCCACCGCATCTGTGCAACATACTTCACCTGTTGGTTTTTCTTCCCTTTTTATGCATCCTTACCACGTATTGAGATCTTTTGAAACCCTTGCACTCTAACGCACACTTTAAATTGCTCAACCAAATCTATCTAAAAAAAATGAAGAATTTAAAGAACAAAAGCTTGTTACCACACATGGGTTGCCTCCCATGAAGCACTTGATTTAACGTCGCGGCATGACGAAGTTGATGTTCTTTTGATTTCACTCAATGTTTGGGCATGGGCCATCTTTGAGAGCCAGCTGCTCCACTAAATGTTTTTCTCCATCAGTCCCCAAGTAATGCTAGATACGTTGGCCATTTACCTTGAATGTCCGGGACCCATCCGTTGCTTCTAATTCCACCGCTCCATAAGGAGATACATTTACCACCTTGAATGGGCCGGACCATTTTGATTTAAGCTTGCCCGGAAACAATTTGAGCCTTGAATTAAAGAGCAAGACCAAATCACCCTCCTTGAACTCTCTTTTCAGGATCTTCTTGTCATGGACAAACTTCATCCGTTCTTTGTAAACAACTGCACTTTCATAAGCATGGACCGGAATTCCTCCATTTCATTGAGTTGTGTTAACCTCAAATTTGCAGCTTCAGCCCAGTCTAAGTTCAGCCTTTTCAATGCCCACATCACTTTGTGTTCCAACTCCATGGGTAAATGACATGCTTTACCAAAGATTAACTGATAAGGAGAAGTACCAATGGGAGTCTTTTATGCCATGCGATATGCCCAAAATGCATCATCTAGCTTCCTTGACCAGTCTGTCCTATTAGCGTTAACAGTTTTTGCTAGAATGCTCTTTATCTCCCGGTTGGAAACCTCAACTTGACAACTTGACTGTGGATGATAAGGTGTGGCCACCTTGTGCTTGATGCCATACTTCTCAAGTAGCCCCGAGAAAGCCTTGTTACAGATATGAGATCCACCGTCACTAATAATGGCTCTAAGAGTGCCAAACCGAGTGAATATGTTATTCTTCAAGAACGCGGTCACACTCCTTGCATCATTGTTTGGCAGGCAACTGCTTCAACCCATTTGGACACGTAGTCCACAACTACCAAGATATATTTCATCCCACAAGAACTTACAAAGGGACCCATGAAGTCGATTCCCCACACGTCGAAGATCTCTATCTCCATCACAAAGTACATTGGCATTTAATGCCTCTTGGATATTGAACCTTGTCATTAACATTGGTCGCAAGCCTTGACCTTTGATTGCCGTCATGATAGATGGAAGGCCAATAATAACCACATTCAAGAACCTTTGCCGCTATCCGATTTTACCCATGATGTCCCCTGACCAGTGAGTCATGGCATGCCTTGACAATTGGCATAACCTCTTCTTCTGGAACACACCTTCGGATGATGTTGTCGGCACAAACACGGAACAAATATGGCTCTTCCCAATAATATTGCCGACAATCTCTCAAGAACTTCTTATTTTGATAAGACTCCTACCCCTCCAGGATAAGATCACTCACCAAATAGTTAGCTATGTCGGCATACCATGGAGCAAAGGTGTTAGATAGTGCCAAGATATGTTCATCCTGGAATGCATTATTGATTTCAAGCTCTTTTTTTGGTCTCCCTGCCTCTTAAAGTCTTGACAAATGATCTTCCACTTGATTTTGAGTTCCCTTGCGATCCCTGACTTCAAAGTCAAATTCTTGCAACAACAAGACCCATCGAATTAACCGAGGCTTTGCATCCTTCTTTGCCATGAGACAGCGTAGAGCCGCATGATCTGTGTACACCACCACCTTGGATCCCAACAAATAGGCTCGGAACTTCTCAAAGGCATAAAAAATGGCAAGAAGCTCTTGCTCAGTGACAGTGTAATTCATTTGTGCCCCATTGAGTGTCTTAATTGCATAATAAACCTGGTGGAGAACCTTGTTGTGACGTTGGCCAAGCATTTCTCCAATAGCTACTCCACTAGCGTCACACATGAGTTCGAAAGGAAGAGTCCAATCAGGTGTGACAATAATAGGTGCCGTGGTGAGCCTTAGCTTTAATTCATCAAAAGCCTTGAGGCAGTTTTCATCAAACACAAATTTGGCGTCCTTCTCAAAGAGTTTGCACATAGGATTTGCAATCTTGGAGAAATCCTTGATGAACCGCCTATAGAATCTGGCATGACCCAAGAAACTTCAAATGCCTTTTACCGAAGTAGGTAGAGGAAGCTTGGAAATAATCTCGATCTTAGCCCGGTCAACCTCAATGCCGTGCTTTGAAATTTTATGCCCCAATATGATCCCTTCATCTACCATGAAATGGCATTTCTCCCAGTTCAGCACGAGGTTGGTCTCCTCACATCTCTTAAGCACTTGTCTAAGATTATTAAGACAATGCTCAACAGAATCACCTACTACCGAGAAGCCATCCATGAAGACCTCTAGGAAATCCTCCACCATGTCGGAGAAAATGGACATCATGCACCTTTGAAAAGTAGCCAGAGCATTGCACAAACCAAATGGCATCCGACTAAAGGCAAAAGTTCCATAGGGGCAAGTGAATGTTGTTTTCTTTTGATCCTCGAATGCGATGTTGATTTGGTTGTAGCCGGAATATCCGTCAAGGAAAAATAGAACGACCTCCCCGCTAGCCGATCAAGCATTTGATCAATAAAAGGCATAGGGAAATGGTCTTTGCATGTTGAACTATTGAGCTTCCGATAATCCATACATACCCTCCAACCAGTTACCGTTCTTGTTGGGATGATCTAATTTTTATCGTTTTCAATTACGGTCATGCCTCCCTTTTTCGGCAAACATTGCACCGGGCTTGCCCAAGAACTATCGGCTATAGGGTAGACCACCCTGGAATCTAACCACTTGATGATTTCCTTTTTTACCACCTCTTGCATTGATGGATTCAACCTTCGTTGATGCTCCACACTTGGTTTTGTGTCACTCTCCAATTGGATCTTGTGTTCACAGATACCTGCGGGAATTCCTCAGATGTCCGTAATTGTCCATACAATGGCTTGCCTATGCTCCTTCAAGACTTCCAACAATTGTTCTACCTGTACATCATTCAACAAAGATGAAACAATTATGGTTAAAGTATCATTAGAGCTAAGAAATTTATACCGTAGGTGCGGAGGGAGTTGTTTCAGCTCTAGTTGCGGTGGCTCAATGATTGACGGCTTTGCGGGGGGTGTGGCTCGATTATCGAAGTCAAGAGAAATCTTTACCGGAGTATAAGTGTAGGATCCAAGACCCTCCAATGCATTTACCGACTCCATGTACCCATCCATGTTTCCACCATCAAAATTTACCAAGATAGCCGCCAATGCCTCACCAAGGCATTGTTCTTCCATTTTCAATTCGACGGCATCTTCCACCTCATCAACAAAATCTATCACTGAAATGCTCTCAAACTCATTGGGCAACTTCATACCCTTGCTTGCTTGAAATGTGACTTCTTCATCGTTCACTCGGAATTTAATTTCGTTCCGCTCTGAATCCATGAGTGCTCTTCCCGTGGCTAGGAATGGTCTCTCCAAAATGATAGGGATTTCTTTATCAACCGCAAAATCAAGAATCATGAAGTCGGCGGGCAAATGGAATTCTCCAACTTTCACAATCACATCATCAACAATCCCCACCGGTCGCTTGATGGAACGATCGGCCATTTGTAATCTCATGCTTGTTGGCCTTGGCATGCCTAATCCCGCTTATTTATAAATTGGCAAGTGGCATCAAGTTGATGCTAGCCCCATTGTCACAAAGGGCTCTTGCAAATTCACGCGCCCGATAGTACACAGAATAGTAAAAGCTCCCGGGTCTTTTTTCTTTTGGATCGGAGCTGTGGCAATAATAGATCTAACCCGGTGAGTCATGTTTACCACCTCATGCTTTATGGTCTTCTTCTTGGTGATTGAATCTTTTAAATATTTAGCAAACCCCGGCATCTCTTGAAATGCTTCCACAAAAGGAATATTCACCGTTTGTTGCTTGAGGATGTCATAGAATTTTTCAAGTTTGCTATCATCAATCTTTCGTGCAAGCCTTTGAGGAAATGGGGAGGAGGTCTAGGAATAGGTGGAAGAGCTTTTGGTGTCTCTTTCACTTCTTCCTTCACCTCTTTCCGGTTTTCTTTTTGCACTTTCACTTCTTCTGGAATCTTTTCAACCTCGACAATATTTGGCTAAACCCTTTGTTCGGACTCTTCTTCTTCAACCATTCATTCACCCTCTCCGTTTAGCACTTTCCCACTCCTAGTAGCGATCGCCATGATGTGAGAAGTTGGACCACTCCCACTACCTCTTGGATTTGCAACCGTGTCACTAGGGAGTGTTCCTTTTTGCTTTGGATTTTTCTCTTTGGAGAGGTCTCTCATTTGCATCTCCAATTTTTGGATGGAGGCGGCATGAGATCCTACCACCTCGGTCATGTTCCTCATGGAAGCATCGGATTTTTCTTTATTTTCCAACACCCGCTCAAGCATAGCTTCCAACTTCGATTCACTAGAAGACCCTTGGTTCGAATATTGACCCTTTGGAGGAACATAGGGGTTTGAACTCCGGTTAGAAAAGTTATTATTGTTGTTCCAATTCCCTTGGTCATGTCTCCATTGCTGGTTGCCTTGCCCTTGCGGGTTTGGCCTCCATTGACTTTGTTGCCCTTGACCCTGATAATGTTGTCTTTGATACCCTCCTTGAGGGTTGTTGATGTAGTTGGCTTCTTCAAACTCTTCATTGGATATGTGTTGCACATCCTCGACTACATTCACCTCTTTTGTTTGATTTTCTGTGAACATTTTTGTCAACACATTTACATTCGTAGCCAACCCTGCAATTATTTGGTCCCTCTCTTGATTCTCCTTGATCAAGTTGGTCAAGGAAGGAGAACCATATGCAACCCCACCTGAGGTGTCCTCGGAATGCGATGCTTGATTGTGTTGTGCCATTTTGTCAAGGATATGTGTCACCCTTATGAATGATTTGTCCATGAAGGATCCGTCAGCTGCATTTTTGGCTATAGCTTGGTTCATAGGATCCAAACCCATGTAGAATTTTTGTAATAGCATAGAATCTGGGAAACCATGGTTTGGAGACCTCACCAAATATAATTTAAAATTGTCCCATGCCTCATGCAACTGTTCTCCCTGTGTTTGCTTGAAGAAGAAGATTTTATCCCGCAGCTCAGACTTTTTACTTTGCTGGAACCACTTAGATAGGAATGCCCGGACGAGTTTGGGCCAAGTATGGATAGAGTTTGGTGGTAGATTCTGGAGCCATCTCCTTGCATCCCCATCAAGAGAATACTTGAAGCATCTCAACCTCAAGGCATCATCAGACACATGATTCTGCTTGTGCATTGCACACACACCCAAAAAGTTTCTAAGGTGCTGTGTTGGATCATCATCGGTGGAATTTCTGAAGAACCCCTCATCTTTGAGCATAAGGATTAAACCGTGTTCCACTTTGAATGTTGCAGCACCAACAGCCGGAGGTACAATAGCATTTGTATCCTCAATGTACTCTTCGATATCTGCAAAAGGATTCTCTCCCAGATCTACCTCTACGTCATCACCAGATTCAGACATGTTTTCCTATTAACACCAAGCAAAACAAGCAAAGTGTGATGGGTCCACTGTATTCCGGACGGATGTTGTATCTTATTTCTCTTATCAGTAGTTGCTCATGTACTTGTGACACCAGGTTCTGGGGATGTATTTGGATTATTTGGAAATCTGAAAAGTTTCTTAAATATTTTATTTATTTATTTGGAAGAATGCACTGAGTCTTGTTTAAAACGTATAAAAGAAATGTTTTCCCAAAGTGTTAAAATGAGATTTAGTTAAGTATTTAAGTTGGCTGGCCTGACAGCAGTGTCCGGTGCCACCACGACCCTTAGTGGATTTTGGGTCGTGACAACTTGGTATCAGAGCACTAGGTTTCGGTCGGTCTCACGAGTCATGAGCAAGTCTAGTAGAGTCTCACAGATCAGTACGGAGATGTCTGTACTTATCCCCGGGAGGCTACAGGGCTGTTAGGAGTACTTCCCTTCTTGATTTCCTTTTCGTGCGATTTGATTCCTTTGAGGCTTATGCCTTTGATTTCTTCATATTCAATCTTACGTGAGCGCTTGTTATAAATTAAAAATTAAAGTATTGTAATGTCACTACAAATGTGGTGCGGGATGATTTTCTCTGTATAGTTGATTGGACTATGGTAGTCGCATTATGGAGGGATATTCTATTATTTCGGCTCAGTAACAGAACTTCTAAGAATCCTGAGGTAGGAATAGGTTGCCATGATATTTACGAGCAATTATTCCACAGTGTTGTTATGATGGTGGGACGTTTGCCCACGTGTCGGGCAGTGAACGAATTGAAGGGAGGTTTTCTTAGTTTGTAATCAAGGGATTTAGTATTTTATTCCCGGTAGGGGAAAGTCAAATGAACTGAGAATGGTCAGAAGTGGACTGGTGGAAGTAATGAAACGTGGTAATTGCAAGCGTGGTGGAGTTCTTCTCTACATTGGGGTGCTGTCGTCCTAATTGGACATACTAAGTTTGTCGATGTTATAATCTATTACAATTCGCCTTTATGGCAGGATATTGTGAACTAGTATTGGAGTTATGACTGTCAGATATCGCATGGTGCAGTGGTTTAAGATCAGATCAGAACTTCTAATGTTGACGGATCGATAAAGATGACCTTTGGAAAGGTTTAAAGTTAGCAGCAATGGTGGATTCAAGTGCCACGAAGATAGATTTCATTTAAGGCAACAATTGAACAGTAAAGTATAAGAAAGGACATATGGGAAGTGTCAGGTGGTGTTTAAAACTTCTGGAAGGCCAAGTATGAGGAGCAAGGTCGAGTGGTTAATTAAAGAGATGAGTTTTTCCAAAGTGAGAGAGTGGCGAGGGTTGCATAGAGGCTTGGTAGTAGGATGACTACGCACTTAAAGCGAGTTTGGATTGAATTAGGGATTTTAATGATTGGTGATTAAAGCCTGCGGGTATGATGTGAAGTATGGGCTATTATGCGGCAGAAGATTGATATGGCGGAAAGGAGCTGCTTGAAATGAAGGAGGGTGCAACATAACCCTAAATTTGGAAGGATATCGTCGCACATTGAATTGATGTCCGCAAGGGGCGAATGGACTTGTGCAGTTGGAAGGTGAGCTCGGACTCAGGATGAGCTATTGGTGTCATCGTGAATGTACCCCCTGCAGCAGCGTAAGAAGATGTCAGGAGGTGATTCCCCTAGATGGGTTATTTCCCATGAGCAGATTAGTGGTTGCGTGGTTGGCGAAGCTTCTGCAAGAATTATATTGGTTGTTCAACAAAGGGATTGGTCGCGCGAATGTGGTTGATGATTCAGAATATAAAAGATGGGGATTTACAGGGAGATTCCAAGAAATTTTGATAACTTATGGCATAAGGTTATGCCAATAAGAGGTAAAAAGGTCGGGCGAACTCAAGAATGGTGAAATGATGGCTTCAAGCTAAGTGGGAGAGTCCCACTGCTTATGAATGGGTTGTATGATTAACTACTTGCATGATTTTTGGTTATTAGCATATTGATGGATTGATTCAGCTACGAAAAAGACGTACATTGAGCAGAGGAATTATTAAGGATACGTTATGGTTAGCCTTATGGTCTCATGTTCGAACTTGGGAAAAGATTCAGAATTTATGCCTTGTATAGAAGCGGGTTTGAAGGGGAGTGATTCTGCCAGGTGCTTCGTTGAGAGGGTATTAATGTGCTAGAAGATTCATGGAGTTGATTATATTTGGGACCAAGTCAGAGCGGGTGGCTCTCCGTAACGGTCCTAGTGAATTTAAGAGGTAACGTGTGGTGCCTGATGATGTCGAGCTTGTAGGTACAGTTAAGAATCAAGCTTTATAGCAGCTTATGAGAAGGTGCCCAGAATGTTCCTGGATATTTGGCTTGTGGTGTAGCATTTGGGTATTATGAAAAAGTTCTTGGGAATTGAGACAGCCTGGTCTCGTGATTCAAGGACACTCGAGGTGAGTGTAGATGGAGTTACTCTTATTTTTAAGGCAAGCAAGGAGGAATTGGAAGAAGGTAAATTGATTATCCATAGTGAATTGGCATATTGGGGCCAGTGATCAGTTCTGTCCGCGCGATCAAATTATGTGTATGATTTGTGGAGGCACGTGTGAGGCTTGTCGGCCGCCATGATTGATGATTTATCAGGGGCATTCTTTTGTTATGGCTTGTAAAGTGGAAGTGGATTCCAGAAAGGCTATGGCGGCTTTGACCACTACTTGCCGATTTGCATATTCTACAGTTATGGGAAATTGCCTGTGTATTGCTATGATTCTCCTGAAGTGAGTTAAGTGCAAGGTTCTTATATGATGAAATGTGAAAATATTAATGATTTCGGAGTTATGATAAAAAAATGTGTCCTATCGTATATTGGCACGTTGGGTGTGGTGAGATGTATGGAAATGCGAAGTGAGGATCAAGGTTGCAGTTCGGTGTCGACAAGGATGTCACGGGCTCGGATGAGCAAGGAAAGGGTTGAATGATTAGAGTAAATTGGTATTGTCCTCAGCGTCACCTGAGATTGGTGTGTTGTGGAAGAGGTTTTGCATCCTGGTTAAGGATTCTGGATCGCTATTCAACGTTAGTACATCTGGTGATTTAGATTTACAGACCCGTTATTTATTTCAGAAGATTGTGGGAACGTGTCCCACGGGAAGATTGTATAAGTGTGACATGTACTCACTTGATTGGCTAAAGATTTAAACCAAGTATGAGAATTGTGGTAATATCATTAATTTGAGAATTTATGCCTGGTGGGCACTTTGTATATTGGGTTATGAACTGAGGAGGTTGCTCCGGTTATGATGGTCATTATTACGTGATATGAGGCAAAGGGGAGTTACCACGGACCTTTGAAAGGTCATTGGCCAAGTTGGTGCAATCAGAAATCAGCTTGAGATCGGTGGATTGATTTATATATGAACAGGGATTTATATCGGGCCAGTTGTGTTCGCTTCAGCGAGCGTTCCTTATGGAGGAACAGTCGGGGTGTTATTTTGTCATCAGCTATTCCAGGTAATGGTGTATTGCGCCGTATGAGTTGTGAAACGGCTTAGTAAATTCTTATGTGTTGAGGTTTCGCATGGCGATGATGTTATGTGAGCAGAATGGCTCTTGAGATTCAGATCTTGTATCGCACCTCAGTTGTACTTGTTTTGTAGCCTATAGCGCTATGTGTTTTCTCAGGGATACTATTATGCACTTGGCATGCTCACGATCGAAATTCGATATTTTTATTGTAATGAGCAGATTTAGCTCGAAGTGCAATCTCCTTATGTGAGATCTATGTGTGGATCGGGTGGCACGCCGCCATGGGTATGTTATTTAGATCGGGTCCACAACAGTGTGATGTCGAGTCTAGTTTTTCTATATGCTGTTTTTTGTATGTGTTTCGCTTCCTATCTTCTAAGAAAAGTCTGTATTAGTGCGGGGGTTAGGTAATTCCTTTCAGAGTTCGATTTCCTGGTTATGTTGTGTTCGGATTGGTGGCCTATTGGCACATTGTGGCATCATATGAGACTTGTGATTGCATTCGGAGTGGCTTACTGCCTGAGCTGTTCGTACTGGGTAAGATAAGATTGTGGGATTTAGGATCAGTGCAATCTGATTATGTGAAGTATATTAAGGAGCGAAGATAATTATTTGGTTCAGAATGTGGTAATGTTTCTTGTTAGAAGTATAGACCCGATGATGGGTTGACTCGGCAGTTGATTATGAATTTCGGCATCTCATCTGTCGTGGCGGCATTGTAATAGTTAGAGTAAGACCTATGTAGGTCATGAGGTGTAATGGGAGCATCGGATTTGTGGAATTTCGATTAATTCAAACGGAAATGTTATTGTGGTCCTATGAGTAAAGTGATGCAAAGTGTGAATTCAACAGAGTTATGCAGTCATGTTTGAGTACAGCGTATAGTGATTGATACAGTGATCGTATGTTGGAAACAGGCCTGGCATAGAATTCTGAATGTTGGAATTAGGCTCTAAGGCTTATTTGGTTGAATAAAAGGGAATATCTTCAGAATTTATCGATCCAACATGCTCAGCTAAGTTGTGGTAGCACGGGGAGGTGCATGAGAAGTTAAACATATCTTCAGACTACTTCAGTATAGTTCTCAGCACGTTCGAGGATGAACGTATGTTTAAGTGGGAGAGAATGTAACAACCCGACCTGTTGTTTTGAGCCCTAGCGCGTCTTTTAGCAATCTGAGGCCATGAGCAGCTTCATTTTAGGTATTGTGACTTGTTCACATGGTCGGAATTTAAATTCGGGAAGATCGGAGTTAAATTTAAATGAAAACTCTCATTTGAGAAGCTTAAAGTTGAAAGAATGAACTAGGATTGGAATTTTGAGTAAACAACCTTGGAATCAGGATCTGAAGGTTCCAGTAGGTTCGTATGATGATTTCGGACTTGGGCGTATGCCCGGATTGAGTTTTGGATAACCCTGGAGCGTTTTGGCGCCTATTGTGGAAGTTAGCATTTTAAAAGAAATTTCTTAAGTTTGGCTTGAAGTGCATTTCAGCGTTATCGATGTCCTTTTGCGATTCCGAGTCTGGGAATAGCTATGTATGGTTATTCTGGAGTTGGGAGCACGATCGAAAGTAAATTCGGAGGTCCGTTGGTCATTTTGAAGCCATTTGGCTAAAGATAGAAATTTGAAGGTTTTTGGGAAGTTTGACCGGAAGTGGACTTTTTGATATCAAGGTCGGAATCCGATTCCGGAAGTTGGAGTAGGTCCGTAATGTCAAATATGATTTGTGTGCAAAATATGAGGTCAATCGACGTGTTTTGATAGGCTTAAGCATCGGAAATAGAAATTGGAAAGTTCAAAGTTCATAAAGCTCGAATCAGGGTGTAATTCATGGTTTTAGCATTGTTTAATGTGATTTGAGGCTTCGAGCAAGTCCGTAATATGTTATGTGATTGGTTGGGGTCCCGGGGGCTCGGATGGATTCCGGGTGGTTAACGGATCAAAAATGGAATTTTGAAGAAGGCTGAAGGATCTGGTTGCTGGTGTTTTTGCTTCTGCGGAAATGGGAACGCAGAAGCGGCCCCGCAGAAGTGGCCCCGCAGAAGCGGTTGAGGGAGCCACAGAAGCAGATTCGTTTGAAGGGTCGTGGATCGCAGATGCGGTCAAGGTTCCGCAGAAGCGGGACCGCATCTGCGGAAGAGAGGATCGCAGAAGCGAAAAAAGGGGGCTGAGCCCAGTACCGCAGAAGCGGCTTTTGACCGCAAAAGCGGAACCGCTTAAGCTGTAAAAGTTCCGCAGAAGCGGAAACGACTGAAGGCAGGGACTTGTTTTAAATCGGGGTTTTGGTTCATTTCCTCCATTTTTCATGGCTTGGGAGCGATTTTTGGAGAGCTTCAAAGATAGATTTCGTCATCTATGTTAAGGTAAGTTATCCCCACCACTCTTGAGTTGAATATATCAATTATATCTGGCTTTAAGCATGGAAATTAGGGTAAATATTGAGGTTTTGGTTGAAAACCTAGAAAAATTATAATCTTGGAATTTAGCCATGATTTTGGGTATGGAATTTAGAGAAAATTGTATACTTGAGTTCCTAAGGTTACAGGTAACCTTTATCTTCGAGAAATTTCGGATTCCGAGCACGTGGGCCCGAGGGCATTTTTGTCAACTTTTCGTTCGGGGTTAGGAATTGTTATAAATTGGGTTGTAAAGTATAATTGAGCATATATTAATGGAGTTATATGATCGTTGGCTAGTTTTGGAGCATTATGCATTGGTGCAAGTCTTCGAAAGAATGTAGAATGCTGGTTGTAGATCTTCGGAGCAAGGTGATTCTCCTTTCTAATCTTGTGAGGGGGAATTTACCCCATAGGTGAAGCGATTGGTTATGTGCTCTTATTTGTGGGGGCTACGTACGCACGAGATGACGAGAGTCCGTGCGTAGCTACTATTATGCTATTGTCCGGGTAATTAGGACCCATCAGCATGTTATACTTGAATTAATTATGAACCCATCGATGACTTGGATTGTTTAAATCACCCTTGATTAGTAAATGAATTTAAAAATAGATTAAACATCATTTCCTAAATCGTTAAGCAGAGAATTGGTTTTATTTGGATAATTATTCCCTGATAAATTCTTATTGGTATCTGAGCATGTATCTTATGTGTACCTGCGTCACATGGGTGATTCACGATCAGGATGATTGTTTATTTTATGTTGACCACGTCGCATGGATGATTCGCGAGCGGGGTAATAGATCACACTAAATTAATAAATGGATTTCTAAAAAGACTTAATTTTTATTTTCTCAAATTATTAAAGAGAATTGTCCTTCCTTGGATGATTGCTCCCTGTTGACTTCTTGACTGATTGTCTGTCTGTTTGTGTTTATTTATGAATGGGACGAACGCCTCGGCAGATTAATAGATGCATCTAGAGGCGCGCCGTCAACCCTCAGCAAGTGCACATTTATTTCTGTTGGATCGGGTCGTCGCCTCAGTATGGTTTGCGTATGTCTGTGTTGTTGTCTTAAACTTTATTAAGTTATTATTGACTTTTGGTGGCTTAAAAATATTTGGAATATATTTGGAGTGAAATTATGGAAATTTAACTATGAAGGAATTACGTGTTTACTTGTTTCCTCTAGCTGGATTAGAATCATGTTTATAAAATAAATCCACTATTTAATATGTATATTGAGGATAAATAATCATTGGACTATTAGAGAGTGTCAGAGTTGACCATCTCGTCTCTACCCCTTCGGGATTAGGCGGTACACTCACTGAGTACACATTGATTACGTACTCATACTACACTGCTGTGCATTTTTGTTGCACAGGTATACATACCTCTAGAATCCTACGGGGCGTAGCAGCACAGACGTTTTTGGGACTAGGTTAGCTGCATCATTCGAGGCGACCGCAGCTAGGGTAGTCCCTTCCAATGTACTATATTTACTTTCCGTCCACTGTATTCCGGACGGATGTTGTATTTTATTTTTCTTATCAGTAGTTGCTCATGTACTTGTGACACCGGGTTCTGGGGATGTATTTAGATTATTCGGAAATCTTAAAAGTTGCTTAAATATTTTATTTATTTATTCGGAAGAATACACTAAGTCTTGTTTAAAACGTATAAAAGAAGTATTTTCCCAAAGTGTAAAAGTGATATTTAGTTAAGTATTTGAGTTGGCTGGCCTGACGGCAGTGTTCGGCGCCACCACGACCCTTAGTGGATTTTGGGTCGTGACATCAAGGTAGGCTAATAAATTGTATTTTCGGAGTTTTAGGTTGAACAATGCGTTAGGAAGTTGAATTTTTTTGTCACGGCTAGACCAGGCTTTAGCCAGGCTATAACCAAGCGGGACGATGCTTTAGGCTGGAGAGGTCAGGCTAAAGATAGGCCGGACCAGGCTTTAGGCTGGCGATGCCAGGTCTGTAGTCCGCTCCGAAAATTTTGGACTATTCATTCTTCTATCTTTATCACCCGACCCAACTTCGTTAAATACATTCATTTTTGAGAAAAAGATATGATATTTTATGGTGAGAGAGGGAGCCCTAGAGTGATAAATCATTAAAGCATTCTTCAATTGTTAAACAATCATTGAAGATTAACAAAGAAAATACACTAGATCTTCATCCTTGAGGCAAGATTCTACACCCTAACTCTTAATTTCAAATTTTAGCTAAAGATGGGTAATTATCAAGAAAGTTTGTGGGTATTGGAGTTGTTATCTTGCTTACATGTGTTATCAATAAGTTTAGGAACATTGTTGAGCTAAAATGTTTAGGGATGGGTTGAAGGTTGATGAAATCTTGTATAAAAGGACCTTAAAGACTCAATGCACACCTAGTGTTTGATGGAACGCTCAAACGAACTAAGACTATGAATATCTTCCTAATTTTTGTTCAATTTTGTTATATCTCGAAATAGATTGGGATTACTAGGATTTTCAAAATGTTGTAGTAACTTAAGGAAAGCTCAACCAGGTATGTTGTCTTAACTTCCTCTCTCGGAATTGAATTCTATAATGTTTCCGTAAGTTTAAGTATGATCGACCCAAACCCCCTAGTTTATGTGTTCCAGGTTATCCCTATAAACTCATAAAACTTAATTATTCTGAACGAGCTTTATATTGAATGATAGATATTTAAAGTATGAGTTGCTTATTAAAATGGTATGGTTGTGAGTTTTACCTTATGTCACACCTCCTTTTTACTATACAGAAAGGGGATATAAGGGAGTTTTTTCCAATTTAAGTGACAATTAAAATGGGATTATTTGTATTAAAATTAGAGTCACCACTTGAGATAATTTGCGGTGTCCTAAGTCACCGGTTTAAAATTTCGAATCGGGGAAGTTGACTCTTATTTATGGTCTACGAACATAAAAATCCGGGTAAAGAATTCTGTTAACCTGGGAGAAGGTGTTAGGCATTCCCGGGTTCCGTGGTTTTAACATGGTCATTTTGATCATATTGGCTTAATCAAATTGTTTAATTACTCAATTTTAGAACCTATGAGCATTAGTCTCTTTTAATTAAGAAATTATCTTGAAATAGATTACGCGCACGTGTACCCATTTGTTTGGCGTGTCACAAATCATATCACGCGAACGTGTCCACAATTGTTAACGCTTTCTTATTATTAAGAAAGTTTAGTCGAAGTTGCACGGACACATACTCTGATTTTATTTTTAAGGTAGTAATTATGTCACACAAACGTGTCCATAATCATGACGATACATTAAACGTGCCTAAAATAAACTATGAACATTCTTTTTTAATATCTAAGAGTGCCATGTGTTGTAGAAATAGAATGGGAATTATTCCCCAAATTTTAGAAACTTCTTATCTGAAAATCCCATTTCATGCCCTTCCCATGACCCCTTAAGTTTTTTTATTTGTTCAATTAACCTTACAAATTCTAAATGACAATCATGACGATACATTAAACGTACCTAAAACAAACTACGAATATTCTTTTCTAATATCTAAGAGTGCCATGTGTTGTAGAAATAGAATGAGAATTATTCCCCAAATTCTAGAAATTTCTTATCTGAAAATCCCATTTCATGCCCTTCCCATGACCCCTTAAGTTTTTTTATTTGTTCAATTAACCTTACAAATTCTAAATGACTTATAGACTATGGCCAATAGAAAAAAACAAGAAAAATATCAATAAATGAATCAAAAGCAAAATTACAGGGCCAAAAGTTTGAACATCTGAAAACTTGACATTAAACCTAAACCTCTAAAATGACCCAAATTCATAATAAACTCCTGATAAACATAAAATTTAACCAAACTAAAGATTTAAACTAATTAAATGATGTAGCCATACTAAAATATGATTCAAAAATAGCAAAAGATAATTGAAACCATAGTATAAAACTAACCAATTTTCGAGCTAAACTAATTAAAACATAATCTAAACCAATATTTAACAAATCCTAGCCGAAAAACTGGCCAACTAATGATTATGATGAAAATGCATAAATTAACCCTAAAACTACTGATTAATTTAAATCACTAAATGCAGGAGTAAACAAATAATGTTGAACAAAAGAAAATAAGAAACTTAAAACATGCGGCAAAAATCATAACAACAAACATGAAGAAGAATCAAAGAAAAGAAAGAGGAAAAGAAAAGAGAAATAATGCAAGAGATTACCTATGCAAAATATAAGAAATAAACTGGACTTGGTGGACTTTGCCAGAGCTTGAATAGATTCATGCAGGTTTGAAAACAAATCAAACACACATGAATCAATTGCTCTTGTCAAAAGCAATTGACTCATGTACGTTTAAGCCATTAAAACTTTCGGAATCAACTCAGTGTAGACTTTTTAGTCATATTTTTTTGACTGAAATTGCTCGAATTTAAGAGGCCTTTTGGGCAAACCAGTGGGATATTAGGGGTGAGGGAAGTGAGGAGATGGCCTGGTGAAATTTTGGGGTGATTTGGGTGAACTAGGGTTTTGGGGTTGAATTTCAGATTTGAAATTTGTGAATTTGAGTAGTGTTTTTGGGGAAATTTTTAGGGGCCTGGAAAGAGGGTAGGATGGGGGTTGTCTGGTAAGAATTTGGGGAGGTTTGGAGCACCGGAATCGCCATGAGGTGATTTTTGGTGGGTGGTAGACGGCAGAGGTGGAAGAGAGTCTCAGGGTGACTAGGGTTTGCTAGAGAGTGAGGGAGACAAGGAAATGACCAAGTTTGAGGGGGTTTCTGTGTTAAGACACTTATAAGGGTTTGGGTTAATCAGTTCCAAACCGTTGGATCACAAGGATCCAACGGTTGTATTCAGGAACGGGCAAAACGGGGTCGTTTGATTTAGTGGGAGCTGGACGGGGTAAGGGGTTTGTATTTGGGAGGATTTGAGTTAGGAAAAGGTTTTTGGGCCACCCTTAATTGAGCCCAATCTAAAATTCAAAGACAACCTTTTTCTAATTTTTTTCTTTTGTTTTCTTTTACTTCCCTTAATTAATAATCCTAAATTAAATTTCCCAAATTAATCTAAATTGTAAAAATTAAGCTAATCATCTAATTATAAAATTTATAACAATTAGTTGATCCTAAATTAAAATAAAAAAACTACTGCTCTAAAAATTAAAAGCTAAAGATAAAAAAGCAACCAATTTTTGTGATTTTTATCTTAATAAAATAACTAATTTACTAATTAATCCTAAAGTATAAAAATAAAATCTCAATGCAATGCATGCTATTTTTAGTATTTTTTTTATTATTTTAATAATAGTAAACATGCATAGAAATGCAAACAATTAACAAAACGCTACGAAAATCCTATAAAATTGCAAATAATTGGAATAAATCGATTTTCTTTAATTTGTAGGAGTGTTTCACACAGGGCAAAAATCATGTGCTCCTAGTTTCCTCTCTTTGCTCGAAAACACGAAGAATTTTTGGATAAAGATAAAATGAGTGAATACGAGCGATTTTTTCCCGTTTGGATACTCCGTGGGAAGCATTTTTGAAAGATCTGACCGAGCCTTGTTTCCGAGGTTGCCTACATATCCTTGGCTATAAAGGAATCAGGTCAGTGTAGTTCGGGAAGTTTTGGTTGCTAGGACTACCAGGAAGCTGTGATTTCACAGTTGCTGTTGCTACTACTACTTGCTGAACTCCTTATTAAACTGAGACAAAATAAAAAGAATCTAGGCTAAACTATAATCTATGAATTACAAGAATCCTATCTACATATCTTCAAACTTGATCTTGCCGCTTCTGCAGTTCTGTTGTGCAGCTTGAACTGTTGACTCGCACTCTCGAGGCGAGCTTCTTTTGTTGCTGACTCTAATTGAATTCTAAAATGAGTTCCCTTGTTTTCTAGGTGGACGCCTGCTTCTGTATACTTGAAATAGATCCCATTATTTTCTGGGTGGGCGCCTGATTGCCAAAGCATGTACTGTATTCCCTTTTTCTCCAGGTGGGCGCATGATTGCCAAAAACTAAACTGTATTTCCTTGTTCTCCAAGTTGGCGCCTGATTGTTGAAACTTGAATTATACTCCCTTGTTCTCCAGGTGGGTGCCTGATTGCCAAAACTTGAACTGTATTCCCTTATTTTCCAGGTGGACGCCTGATTGCCAAAACTTGAATTGTATTCCCTTGTTCTCCAGGTGGGCGCTTGATTGCCAAAACTTGAATAGTATTCCCTTGTTCTTCAGGTAGGCACCTGATTGCCAAAACATGAATTTTATTCCCTTGTTCTCTAGGTGGGCCTGATTGCCAAAACTCGAACTGTATTCCCTTATTCTCCAGGTGGGCGCTTCATTGCTAAAACTCGAACTATATTCTCTTATTCTCTAGGTGGTGCCTTATTGCCGAAACTTGAACTGTATTCCCTTGTTTTCCAGGTGGGCGCCTGATTGCCAAACTTGAACTGTATACCCTTGTTCTCCAGGTGGGCCTCTAATTGCCGAAACTTGAACTGTATTCCCTTGTTTTCCAGGTGGGCGCCTGATTGCCAAACATGGACTATATTCCCTTGTTCTCCAAGTGGGCGTCTGATTGCTAAAACTTGAACTGTATTCCCTTGTTCTCTGGGTAGACGCCTGATTTCCGAAACTTGAACTGTATGCCCTTATTCTCCAGGTGGGCATCTGATTGCTAAAATTTAAATTGTATTCCTTTGTTTTTCAGGTGGGCGCCTGATTGCCAAACTTGAAATGTATTCCCTTGTTCTCTGGGTGGGCGCCAGATTGCCAAAAATTGAACTATATTCGCTTGTTCTCCAGTTGGGTGCCTAATTTCCAAAACTTGAATTGCATTCCCTTGTTCTCCAAGTGGATGCCTAATTGCCAAAACTTGAACTGTATTACCTTGTTCTCCAGGTGAGCGCCTGATTGCCAAAACTTGAACTGTATTCTTGTTTACCGTGAAAATGGTAACAACAATTAGATTTGTAAATGGGATTCTAAAAATATGTGATCAATTCTTGAGCTAGTTTGTTAAGGCAGTTAGTGTAAAGCATGAGGTAAGATGATAAGAATTGAGTTAAATAGGGCAGTAATCGAACCAGTAAGGGGCTGTTGCCCTGGAAAAAAGCCAGCCAGTAGACACCTTGGAGCCGAGGTTCGAGCCTATCTCGGGTGTCACACCTCTTTTTTATGGCTTACACCCCGCGAAGGGTATAAAAAGAATTTTTCCAATCAAAGGACAATTGAAACGGGATTCTTTTATTAAGAGATTCAGAGTCGCCACTTGGAAGATTTATG